>BSBK01002825.1:5000-249430 GCA_027943335.1 Chamaecyparis obtusa | reverse complement strand
ATATATATATATATATATATATATATATATATATATATATATATATAATAAATAATTGTCATATATATTTATATATATAATGATGATAATACACTAAACAAGATTTCATGTGTGACATTGACTATAATGTCGATTATGAGAATCAACTTAATAATAAATGAAACCAACAATAAACAGAAACACAAGAATCAATAAAGGCATAGTCAGCATCGACTATGATGATCACATTCAACATGGACTGTGGCTATCACAACTAATAACCACTATCGGCCAATGCACATCATTGGTGTGTGTGTGTGTGTGTGTGTGTGTGTATATATATATATATATGTATGTATATATTATGAGCATTGATATTGGTATTGACTATGATGATCATAGTCAGTATTGACTATGTTTATCATAGCCAATACCCATATTGATTGCCAATGTCATATATATATGTGAGTCGATTATTATATCAACTATCTTGCATCATCGTTATTCAGTTGTAAATAGATCATTATCGATCAGTTCAATGGTGTATATTATTGATAACAAATGAATGATTAAAATAATTATCAAGAGACATGTCCCATTATATTATATATATACACATTGAAAGAGTAACTTGGAAAATACATAAATCTACAAGTAATATTACAAGTTACAATAGAGATCCATATCAAGTATTCTCAAGCAAAGAAGTATATCATTATTGTATTTGAAGTTCATAGTTTTCTCTTAGATCTACATTATCATCATATAGGCAATCTTATAGAAGTTAGAATATTATTCTAACACTAGTACAATATAGTTTCACTATACATACATCAAGGAAATAAGATAGAAAAATGAAAATTTCCTCTATTCCAAATCTAATCAAATCTTAACATATTTTGGTAGTTGTATTGAGAGTATTTTGAATGCTTTTGTGAATTGATTTATGTAAAATTAAAATTGTTCATACTTTCTGCCTGTAATCCTTCAAACAATGACTTTTAAAATATGATAGACTGGTGCCTTCTTCAATTGGGCTATAGAGACAAACTCTTCTTAATCCTACATACAATTTATGTGAGTTAGGAGATGTTCCTATCATCTACTTCCTTTTGATGCTTTGAATTACTTTATTGTTCCATTATTAGTCTTTTTTATTTTAACCCAAACATAATGAGACCAATAAGATAGAGATAATAATTCATATTAAATCTAATGATCAAATTTGCAAAATAATATAAATAGTCTCCACACACAAAGATTGAGAGAAGCTCCACTTTCTGGAAGTAAAATAAAAAGGGACTGACTAATCCAAGACAATCAGATCCACAACTTTAAATTGAAAGAACTTGCTGGCATATATTATGAATAAAAAGTCTTCATTGTTTACAAAAATAACTTGTAGAAATACAATGTATGTAAATAGTTTCTTGATCTTCCTTTCTTTATTACAAAATAATCTCCCTCTATATAGTAGGAGATTCCATATGAATGAAGAGACACATCTCTTTCTAATCAGTCTCACTTAGTTTGCGGAAAGAAAAGAAAATAACTGAGTAATAATAAACAATGTTTATGGAATTAATCATCTTTGAGTAGGGCCCATTTACTATCTGATAGAGCTATGTATCTTTTATCATCAATATAAGCTATACTGCTTCACCCATTGGTTTTTAGTGTGACCTTCGTTCTATGATTCTACAACGCAAAGCTATACTAATGAAGTCATAAACGTGACTCTCTGCTTGATATACTGACTGTCCACAAGTTCCACTCTTTAGAGTTTGAGAATCACACTACCATGATTCCTTTCCCGATCACTTTAGTGCCTTCGAACAAAATAATGCTTCATGTTACTTATCCTTCAAGTTGTCCGAAATGCTACCTTACTCGATTACTCTAGCCCTGAATTTTGACTTTCCCGATCAAACCTCACCTAGTCAAACACACCTTAACTTTCATGTGGCAGCCTCTAGTTGGCTTTCCATCCCACATGTGCACCACCTAGACACCATGTCATCTCTACCTCTTCAGCCTTCCACATCATCGCTCACTAGTTGGCCGCGTGGCATCATCTCGCAATCCCACTCTTTCTTTGTCATCCTAGACTTCGGGATCACCAGCGTCCGACACCTGTCACTATACCACCCATGACCCATCACCAATCCTCACCAGCTGATTTTCCATGTGTCACAATTTTGTGGTTATTTGCAATCCTCAAGCCTTCAATTCACAGTATCACAGGCATTTGCCATTTGTCACCCCTAGGCCCGCCAACTCACCGCTTGGTTGTCAACAACTTTCATTATTTGGAGATCAGGAATTGCACTTCCTTCCTGCATTATCTGATGGGCGATGTCGTACTTCCAAAGATTCCTTTTGGAATTTTTGGATTTACACTACTCTTCTTTCAATTCTAATTGTTAGCACTATGTGCATCGATTCTCTGCACATAGTGTATCTGTTGAAGTTCAAAATGATCACCAATCTATCAAATTTTTTATGATTTATCCTTTGTACAACTATAATTTTGAAATATGTGGGCCCCAAGCTTCCCTTTGAAATTTTGGGATTCATACTACCTTGCTTCCATTTCTGATAATTGGTATTGGGCCCTAGTCCTCCCTTCAGAATTTTGAGATTCATGCTACCTTGCTTCCATTTCTAATGATTTTCCTTCCTCTATTTTCTTCGGCACAACTTCATCCTTGAAGTGTGTGGGCCCCATCCTTCCCTTCAGAATTTTGGGAATCACACTACTTCACTTCCATTCATGATCTCTATAACCCGAGAAAATAAGGACTCAAACTCTCATCACCCAAAGTTGTGTCGATGTATTCAACAGAAATCAAAGGGACTTGATACATATCCTAATTTTATTTAGTCTTCCCATTCTTTCTTCAAGTAACTTATGTATCATTTATCCTTTGGATGGGTTACTCGACATAGTATTTTATTCAATGCTCGAAGTGAAGCAGCCCCACCATATTTTGAAGAACCTCAACCATCATTACTCAACCATATTTACTTATTCAAAGTTCCATATTGTTCGATGCTTAGGGAAAAAGGGGTCCCACCATATACTTCCCTTTTCTAATGTCTCCATCCATCGATATATTGTATTTAAATCTTGTTTGAAACTGCATCTTGTTCAATACTGTATACTGGGCCCCACGAGAAAATCATCTTGACTCATCAAATAAGTTTTTCTTTAGTACCATCTAGTTTTGCTTACTTGATAACCCACTTTGTTGGATATCGCTTCCTGCTAATATTTTATTTGATATTCTTCACATCAGACAATGGTTCATTTCGTTGACCCCTCTTTCAACTTATTCAAAATGCATTCTTGTTCATTGTAAGGACTTGATGGGATAGACGTGCGTTGGTCAAAGATGTCTCCCCTGCAACAATGTATTATTTTCTGGGGTGGTCACCTATTTCTCTTAGTGCTGGTATTGGGTTGACTCATGTCGCTCTATTTTATTGGTATAGAATTGCTCTATTGTGTGGATAATTCATGGGTAAAGATAGTTATTTTTAGGGTCTTCTCATTATGTAGATCCCAAAGTTTTGCAAAAAATTTGAGCTCTATCAGTGGCTCTTTCTAGGGACGTATGCCCCTTGTGGGCATAGCGAGAATCTAGTTATCTCTAGTAGAAGTAGACCAAGTGTTGAAAAATCATAGCATAGATTGGTTCAAAAATCATATCACAACCCTATTTGATAGTGATCATCACCAAGACTTACATTTTCCTCTATTAAAAATCTTATTTTCATCATTCTGCAATAACATCAATTTGAAAATTGTACTAAGATATGTTTGATAAAGCATGCTAATATCTATCCTTAAGCTACTATGCCTAATATATCTAAAAATACCCATGCTTTTGTCATGACCACATATGACTTGCTCTTGTACTTATGAATATTTTTCCCCATGGTATAAATATGCATCAATTTTTTCTGCTAGATCTTCAGTAGAAAGCTCATCTAAATTTGGTAATGTGTCTACAAACTCATCTGCACTTGTATTTCCCTAACCAATAGTACCATTACATTTTGAAAACCCTTCATGTATGTTACTATACTTATCACACCCTTCTTCCTTGTGGCCATAAAGGTTTTCATTACTATTGGAACATGGTTGTGTTGAATATGAAAACTTAGAACTGTCCTTACATATGTGTGTATGATATTCAACTTGTTTACTAGTTAACAAACACACTTATCTAACTGCCTTATGATTATAAATCAAAGAAAATTTTGATGCATTATCTAACATATGTTTCTCTAAACAATTATCTTTTTCTATTCTTGTGAATGTTGATCATAAGGCATGTTTCTCACAATCTTATCCAGACTCCCATTTCCAAATGAACTTTTTTCGATGTGGCCAATATGTTGTTTATCTAAATACAATATCTATTTGGGATGCGTGAATATTTATTTTGGTTCTTTTTCATCACAATGCTTTGGTTCATAATCAAAATCTGAATCTATGTCCAAGTCCCCATCATATGACACACTATGTGTAGTATCATCACTCTCCATATCAACAAGAAAATGATGGTCACTATCATCGTTTCTTTCAACGTGAATCGATCCCATAGCATTCTTATCAAGTGTCTTCATCTCAATTCCATATGATTTGTCATAATAGGATGACTTAACATTTCAGTTATTTGCAAACCCATTTTCCTCCTCATATAGCGGATTAGAAAACTTATAAAAAGTATCTTTCAATATTTCTTGATAGAGCATTATTTGATCTTCATCAATGTCTTCATTATAGGGTGAGTTTGAAAAATTATTGGAGTCATTCTTGAACACACTCTCTTCTATATCCTCTTCAAACAATAGATTTGAAAGTATAGAAGTTTTAGGCATACCTCCCTCAAAGCCTTCCTATGGTTTATCACACAAGAGATCATCTGGTGTATCATAATGCTTATCTTTACTAAATGGATCCTCCTGAGAGTCATCATGTGCTTCATCAAAAGGACCAATACTTTCATTAATGTTATTTTCTAAGATTTCCTCCTGTATAGGTGTTGATTCATTGATTTGTTTATTCTTGTGAATTATGAAAAAAATTGTACCATTTTTATCAACATGCTTCTTATATTTCCTATCTAACAAATCTGAAATTTTCTTTGAACTAAGAAGATCTTTTTCTTCATTATTAGATTCACTGATATTTGTTTTCATACAAGTCTCATCATGGTCAGTTTCTTCTTAAATTTGATCCAAAATTCTTACACTTGAATCTGAAATAACATTTGGTTCATGTTCTACTTCTATACATTTTCCCCTGTATTCTTCATCTTCTTCTATTTAAAAAACAAAAATTAAATAAGAGTAACCTGAGATTCCCAACTCATGAATTTTATTTATAAATTGCCTTCGCGGAGGCATGATATCTCAAAGTATTGCCTAATAGGTTTTTTCCATCCTTATGAACAAATGTGCTGCAAATTCACCTTCATATCTTTCCAAATTAAAAAATGCATCTAATGGAGACATGTAAAACTCTGATTCCATAATGTGATTTTGATTTTTTCCTGTTCATTGCACATGTTACCTTCCTCCTTGCTTGTATCAAGAAACCATCGCTCAAATTCTCTCCATGATGAAATGTTTTGTGTAGGTAGTGATTCATACGCTTCTCTAGCATTATCTTTCAATGTCCTGACAAATGGCTTCATCACCTGATCCTCTACAAAAATATCATGATCCTCTATGAATTTATAAAATGCATCCAAATGATCAAGTGTTGATTTGTCATACTCTCCATGAAACTTTGGTACAAGTTGTGAAATCTTAGGGAATAACTTATTTGGAACACATTAAAACTTTCTAAGATCTAATGTTGTGATGCCATTTGGAGTAAATAGTTTTATCTGAAATAGTTGTTTATTTTGATACATTCTAAACTAAATTATTTTCAATGAAATAGCTACCTCTTTTAAAGAATAAAATTTTCATCTCCTTGTAGGTTTTCTCCCTCAGTAGAGTCATAGATTGAAATTCTTTTATGAATAGAGTCGCCACCTCTCTTTGAGGAAAATAGAGTCTTCTAGAGATTTGAGAAAATGTTTTTGAAAAATTCCCTAGCAAAGTCGCCAATCCATCAGTTCCCAAATCAATAAATTGGAAATCCTATGAGCTTGCCTACTCAATTATGGGATTTTCTAATTGACTTGGCCAACAAATGGGAGTGATCGATTATGATCCTCCTCCCCTACACTTTAGGCTCTACAGAACCAAGGAGGGTATACTTATTACTTCACCAAATCTATTGGTTGAAGAATTTTTATAGCAGATATGATTGTATTATAGCTTATGGTTGATCTCTCAAGATCTAAATGGGGTCTTGAGGGAGATTGAATTGTATATTCTACAATTTATAAATCACTAAAATTATATTTTGGTAGTTGTACTGAGAGTTTTTTGAATTCTTTTATGAATTGATTTATTTAAAATTAAAAGTATTCCTTCTTTTTGCTTGTAATCCTTCAAACAATGGATTTTAAAAGATGATAGAGCAGTGCCTTCTTCAATTGGGCTATAGAGTCAGTCTCTTCTTAATCCTATGTACAACTTATGTGATACAGGAGATGTTCCTATCAACTACTTCATTTTGATGCTTTCAATTACTATATTATTACACAATTAGTCTTATTGATTTTAACCCAAACTTAATGAGACCAATAAGATAGAGATAATAATGAATATTAAATATAATGATACAAGTTGTAGAATAATATAAATAGTCTCCACACACAAAGATTGAGAGCAGTTTCACTTTCTGGAATTAAAATCACAAAGGGCTGACTAATCCAAGACGATAAGATCCAAAACTTCAAATTGAAAGAACTTGCTAGTATATATTAGTCTTCATTATTTACAAAAATAACTTGCAGAAATACAATGTATGTAAATAGTATCTTGATCTTCCTTTCTTTATTACAAAATAATATCCTCTATATAGTAGGAGATTCCATATGAATTAAGATACACATCTCTTCCCAATCAGTTGCAATTAGTTTGCAGAAAGAAAAGAAAACAATTAAGTAATAATAAAAAATGTTTATGGAATTAATCATCTTTGAGTAGGGCCCATTTACTATCCAATAGAGCTATGTATCTCTGATCATTGGTATAAGCTATACTACTTCACCCATCGATTGTCAATGTGACCTTTGTTATGTGATTCCACAATGCAAAGTTATACCGATGAAGTCATAAACATGACTCTCTGCTTGATATACTGACAATCCATAGGTTCCACTCTTTAGAGTTCGAGAATTGCACTACCATGCTTCCTTTCCCAATCACCTTAGTGCCTTTTAAAAAAACAATGATTTGTGTTACTTATCCTTTAGGTTGTTTGAAATGTTTCCTTAATGAATTATTGTAACCCTAAATTTTAACTTTCCTAGTCAAACTTCACCTGGTCAACCACACCTTGACTGCCACATGGTAGCCTCTGATTGGCTTTCCATCCCACCTATGCACCACCTAAAAACCATGTCGTCTCCACCTCTACATCCTACCAGATCATTTCTCATTAGTTGGCTACATCGCATCATCTCACGATGCTATGATTATTCTCTTTCTTCATCATCCTAGACCGCGGGATCACAAGCACCCAACACCTGTCACTATACCACCCATGACCAATCACCGATCCTCACTAGATGATTTTCCACGTGTCATGATTATGGGGTTATTTTCAATCCTCAAGCCTTCAGTTCACAGGATCACGAGCGTTCACCATTAGTCACCCGCGAGCCCGCCAGCTCACTGCTTGGTTGTCAACAAATTTCATTCTTTGAAGATCAGGAATCACACTTCCTTCCTACATTCTCTAATGGGCGATGTCATACTTCCAAAGCTTCCTTTTAGAATTTTAGGATTTACACTACTCTGCTTCCAATTCTGATTGTTAGCACCCCGTGCATCAATTCTTCACACATAGTGTATCCATTGAAGCTCAAAATTATCACCAATCTATCAAATTTATGATGATTTCTCCTTCTTACAACTATAAATTTGAAATATATGTACCCCAGTCTTCCCTTCAGAATTTTAGGATTCATACTAAATTTCTCCCATTTCTAATCATTAGTACTTGGCTCCAGTCGTCCCTTTGGAATTTTTGGATTCATACTACCTTGCTTCCATTTCCAATGATTTTCCTTCCTCTATTTTCTTTGGCACAACTTCTTCCTTGAAGTGCGTGGGCCCCATCCTTCCCTTCATAATTTTGGGAATCATGCTACTTCACTTCCCTTCCTGGTCGCTAGCACCCCGAGAAAATAAGGACTCAAACTCTCATCACCCAAAGTTGTATCGATGTATTCAGCAGGAATTGGAGGGGCTTGATACATATCTCAATTTTCTTTAGCCTTCCCGTTCTTCCTTCAAGTAACTTATGCATCATTTCTCATTTGGTTGGGTTAGTACTCGATATAGCGCTTTATTAGATACTCGAAGTAAAGTGGACCCATCACATTTCGAAGAACCTCAACCATCATTACTCAACCATATTTACTTATTCAAAGTTCCATATTGTTTGATGCTTAGGGGAAAAGGGTCCCACCACATACTTCCCTTTTGAATGTCTCCATCCATCGATACATTGTATTTAAATATTATTCAAAATTGCATCTTGTTTGATACTGTATACTAGGCCCCATAAGAAAATCCTCTTGACTCATCGAATAAGTTTTTCTTCACTACCAATCTGGTTTTTCTTACTCGATAACTCACTTTGTTCAATATCGCTTCCCGCTAATATTTTATTTGATATTCTTCACATCGGGCAATGGTTCATTTCACTAACCCTCTTTGAACTTATTTGAAATGCATCCTTGTTTAATGTAAGGACATGATGGGATAAACACATGTTGGTCCAAGCCATCTTCCCTACAATAATGTATTATTTTATGGGATAGTCACTTGTTTCTCTTAGTGTTGCTATCAGGTTGAGTCTTGTTGCTCTGTTTTATTGGTATAACATTGCTTTGTTGTGTGGATAATTCATGGGTAAAGATAGTTATTTTTAGGGTCTTCTCATTATGTAGATCCCAAATTTTTGTGGGAATTTTGAGATCCATCAGTCCACTCCTTAAAAAGAGAGTCAATCATAAATGATGTAGGTTACATGTGGTGGTAATCACACAATAATAAGATGGATAAGATGGTCTCGTAGAATTAATTTAGTACATTTATTTATGAATCAAGGCTAACTTATGATAAATTAATTGGGGAATGCAATTAGATTCTATAAAGCTGAAAAAATGTATTTGTTGATCTTCTATATACCCAAGAATAATGGATAAGTGGTAATGAACTTATGTTAAATTAACTATGACCTAGCTATCTATAAAGTTTTCAACAATTTATCAAGGAGCTTGTGCTTTAAGCTTACAAAAAATTTATCCTTTGGAAGCATGTATGTGTAACCCATGATAGCCAAATTTGATCTTACAGGGGTGCCTATGGACCTAATCCGCAGTCTAGTCATAGCACCGAGTGATAATACTTGTAAATTTGACCCATATTAATTAAACAAATTTGTACAAGGGATTTACATAACTAACCAATGGTAGTTAGCCTAACTATACCAAAGTAGTAGATATTTGAATTATACAAGATCTGTAATTGTGATCTTTAAATAACGTATGAATTGAAAACATGATATGCTACTATGTCTTCATCAATATTATACAAAAGATATATGTATAAGAACCCTTTGAGAGATTTATAGCTTTTGATAATTATCATATGCCTCGCACATAGATATATTTTCTTGACATAATACAATGGATACTTTTTTTTTTCTTATTGTATCATCCTAAAAAGTAAGCACCCTTAATTAGGTGCTCATTTTAGCCCTATTTTAGTATGTATGTGTTCCGGCCACATTGATTTCACGCTCTCCTAACACTTATTGACCCTTCAAATTAACATTATAAGTCCTATATTGATTCAATATCTTCAAAAATAAAGGTTGTCACTTACTTCTAAGTGTGTTATTCTATTTTCCCTCCAATCAAATAGTTCATTTCTTCACTTAGGCCCTATATACTTATTTTTGGCCTTCGTGACCTGCCTTGACCTCAAAATGAGTTGTACTCAGAATTCCTGCATCTACCCTATTTCTTGGGGACCCAAACCAAATTTTAGCCCATTCTTCATGGTACATGTCACCAATGACAACCTATCCTTTGGTTTTTGGGCCCAAACTTCATCTAGAAGTTCATGCCAAGATTTTGAGGGGGAGTTCCAATCCCGTGGTTGGTCTACTTAATTTTTAACCCCCAAAATGATGTGAGATATATATAAACACCCTATCTCTCCTCATTTTGGTATCTATTATCCAGTGCAAGCATTCACTATCAAATTTTCCAACATTCATGAGCAATCAAGAAAATTGGAGTTCAAGATCTCTTCTACAATCAAGCATCCAAGTCTTCAATCTTTTAAATCATTCTTCTTCATCATCAAGCATTTTTGGAAAAATAAAAAATCCATCATTCTAGGTTTTCTTTCCATGATTTCATTTTGGATCAAGCTATTGCATCAACATTTGTGATCACATCCAAAGAAGCATTGTGTCATCAAGGTATAAGGTGATTTACAATTCAAATATGGTTTCTATTTCTTATTTCCTTATGCAATTTTAATTTATTTTCAAGGTTGATTCCTAAATAGGGGTTTGACAGAGGAAAATCCCTTTAGCCAACCCTCTTCCCCATTTTTTTGTGTGCAGGAACAGGTTACAGAGTTGTCAAATTAGATCTGGACAGATCAGGAGCAGTCGAATAATACGTGAAAAATTTAGACAAAAATGCTAGGATCACGTCATCATTATCATTAGTCCCAAGGAAACGTCACCATTGCCACCATGTCCTAGCCATTTTAAGCTCAAATTTGGTAGAGAGTCAGGTTACAGCCTCCACGTCTCAGATCTAGGTTACAGGTCATTTTGGGACTCTAACAATAAAAAATGTGGATATGAAAACTCACTTTTTCTATTCCATTTCCAAGTGAATTCAAATCCTTTCCCATCCCCTTTTACATCAGTTTTCTTAACTAGTTACTAGATTAGATCATATCTACTCTTATTTAGCTCTTGCATATCAACATCATTCCCCTCTTTCTCAATTCTAAGCAACAAAGGAATAAAATCCCTTCAAGGCATTGATATTGCATTGACATATTTATCATCAAGTGATGTCAATCATATTGGTCTTGAGATGGTTTTGCATTCCAATGTGCCCTATGAATTGGGGAAATTTACCCTTTTATGTGCTCCCCTTTTCATATTGTACACTTATTATATATTTTTTCTTTATGTTTCTATTATGTCAATAATGACTTATAGAAATCATCTTGAATTTTTTGTAGAACTACACACGTGTGCATGTGTATCAATGTACTACGTTTAAAATTTTAAAAGAGATATAATTAAAATATTAGAATGAGGTGACTAGTAATTCTTTATCTAATTGAATAATACAATATATTCTATATTTTTCTATGAAATATGATTATCAACTCCTTAAAAATAGAATCATGCAGAAATGATGTAGGTTACATGTGGTGGTATTCACATAATAATAAGATGGATAAGATGATCTCATAGGATTAATTTAGTACATTTTATTATGAAACATGGCTAAATTATGATAGAGTAATAGGGGAATGCAATTAGATTCTATTAAGTTGAGAAGATTTATTTATTGATCTTCTATAAACCCAAGAATAATGGATGAAGTGGTAATGAACATTTGTAAAATTAATTATGACCCAGTTATCTATCAAGTTTTCAACAAATTATCAAGGAGCTTGTGTTTTAAGCTTACACATTTTTTATCCCTTGGAAGTATGTATCTATGACCCATGATAGCCAAATCTAGTCTTACAAGGATACCTATGGACCTACTGATCAGAACACGATTCAGGATAGTCTAGAGGAGGTTGGCACAAGCAAAAATGGGAAAATACCAAAATCTATTTTTTTGGTATTTTCTATGTTTTAGGAGTTTGCATTTTCATAGGCCTTCGGGGTGTTCTAGGGCCTTGAAACCTTGTGATCAACTTTTTCGCTCAGGGACTGAAGCTAGAACTCTTGGAGATCTTTCCAACAAAGTAAACGGTTCACAATTCTGAGCTAGGAGTAGAAAGTTATGACTTCTCCAAGTAGAAATAATTTTGGATATAATATTTTGATAGTTTTGATAGTTTTTCTAGTTTATTTTGCAATAAATAGTATATAAAATTTTCATTTTCATTTCCAAGGGATGCTAGTGACCCTTGAGATCCATCAAACTTTGTATAAACTCTAATTTTTAATAGAATTGTTCACTTTTGGCTTGCAAAATCTATTGTTGAATTTTGTTGTTTGCATTTAAAATAAAAATACCACAGGTATCACACCAGGTATTGTAATCCAAATTCATAATTTTGATCAATGGTATCTCCTATATGTACCATCCCAAACGGTTAGGTTACCAAAGGTTGGGATTGAGCATGAGAGATCCTTCAATTACCTTCCTTTGAGACACACACGGTCGTAGGTGGAAAAACAAAAGACTGACAAGATAGAAGAACCCTTCAAAATGCTAGTGGGAGAGGCATTAAAAAAACCACTTGAATAAATGATGGATTAGTTCTCACATATGCTTAAAAATGAGAGTCATGGGCTAGCCCAAAGGATTCAACATTTGGCTGGAGAACCCCATTCAAAGTGTAGGTAAATTTTGATATTCCAAATTTTCAAGGGAAAATTGATGCAGATGCTATTGATGATTGGTTATCCAAATTGGAGAGATATTTTTGTGTTAATAATTTCTCAGATATTGAAAATATTACCTTCACCCTCCTCAAAGCTGAGAATTATATGAAATTAGCATGGGAAGTCCACACAACTAAAGAAGCCCAAGACAAATAGACATCTAGTGTGATATTTTATAGTAGACCCACATGGGAAGAATTTGTGGAGCATATAAAAGAGGAATATTACCCTGAAGATACATATGAACATAAATATATGCAATGGTAGTTTCTACTATAGAAGGACTAATTAGTTCAGGAGTATACCAACACATTTCATGCTCTCTTTGTGAAGCTTGGTATCAAAGACTCAGAGAAACATCAAGTTTTGAAGTATCAAAGTGGTCTTCATAGATACATTCAGACCGAAATGGATTTCCTTAATATAGAGACATTGTTCGGTGCTTTCAAATATGCATAAAAAATTGAGGAGAATTTCAAATAGAAAGGGAGGAGGGAAAATTCCATGAACAAAAAATGGAAAGGTGAAAGTAGTAAGCCTACAGGAAAACAAACATCCAAGGAGTCATCTCTAAATTCACCAATAAAGAAGACATGAGGTGTGAAGAAAACATGGCAAGAATCAAGCATGTGGTGTGAAGTCCATAAAAGTCCCTCTCATAACACTAAAGATTGCAAAACTATAAATAATTTAATGATGGAGACCCATGACAAAACTATTGAGCCCAAGGTGACAGGTTCTTGCAAACAGAAGGAAGAGGAGAAAATCATTGAGGTTGACCCATATGCCACAGTAGCCACTGAAAAGGTATTTCCCCGAGATGGTGAAGAGAGATTATTCCATTCATAGTTATGGGTTAGAGGAAAGGTCTTGCATTTTATTGTTTTTGATTAAGGTAAAAGCAGGTTTTACATGGACCTGAAACCATAGTACAAAACAACATAAAGATAGAGCATTAAAGATAACAAAATGAAACACCTGCTGGAAAACAACAACAAGGACCAACAACCGAATAGTTCAAAAGTAGAAACTAAAGAAAAGAACAACAACAAAACAACTACCAGCAAGAACAACTTAATTAACTATTATCATCTCCTCAGCCTTCTTCTGGAGGTCTTCCATCTTCTAGACAGTTTCTTGCAACTCCTTCAACTCTTTAGGTTTTTCAGGGACCTTTCTGTGGGTGTGCCCTCTGGTTCTCGTCCCCAGCCTAGTGTTGCCAGCATCCTCATTGATGGTGATAGTGGTTCTTTCCAGCATGTTCCTTTCCAAGTAGTTATGCAACATTTTTAGATTCATAATGGTCACCTTCAGACCCTCATTGTTGTGGTTCAGAACACCTTTTATCATACTGTCATGGTTGCTGATTTTGGTTTCTAATTATTTCATCTTGTCTTTAACCTTCTTACTCATCTCAGTAGTTCCATCCTCATTAGTATTTTTATTTTTAACCTTATCAAAAACCTTACTTTCCATTTTACCCAGCTTAGTATTCATGTTTTTCATAGTTTTTTCCATATCCTGGATGTGGATTTTCATTTCCTACATTTCCTTTTTCCAGTCCCTATTCTTATCTTGAATCTCCATATTGTTCTTCTCCTTCTGCATAGAATCTTCCCTCTGAAGGCTAACAGGTTCCTCTTTGTTGTTAATGATCTCCAGCATGGTCATCTTGTCCTTACCTTCCTTCCCTCTTTTCAAGGTGTCCTCACTAGTATCACTAGCAAAAGGAGTATTACCAGCCTCCTTACCATCATTCTCTTGTCCACCCATAATTCCCTCAGAAAAACCTTCTTCATCTTTATTTTCCTCCTCTTTGGTTTTACCATCCCCCATATTAGGCATAACATTGATTATTTTTTCTTCCACAAGGGTATTCTGAGAAGAAATATCAGCCTCCATGGACTGAGTGCCTTCATCCTCTTTCTCAACACCCACATTATAATTAGGGGAATCTTTCATAACTTCATCAGAAGAGTAAACCTGGGTTCCTTCCTCTTCCACTTCCTCCTTTTCTTCTCCATCTTCCTGGCTAATCTCCTCTTTATCATCATTCCCCTCATCCAACCAATCATTCATTTCCTCTTCCTGATCTTTTCCATGCTCTTCCTCTTTCTCATTGTTTATCTCCTCTTCATCGAAATCCTTCTCATTGTCTTCCTCAAGAATACCCTTACCTCTAGTTTGATGCTTATTCTCTAACTCCTCCTCTCTGATATCTTTGTCACCAGTAGCAACAAGAGGTTTTCCCTTATTTTTCTTTCTCTTCTTACTAGTCTCAAGTTCTATCTCCTCCTCAATCTTCACCTTTCTTTTTCCCGCGATCCTTTTAGGGATAGGGTCTAGAATGTTGTCCCTGATGTGCTCAGAGATAAGAAGGATCAAGCCCTCATGTAGCACAGGGTTAGAAGCCTTTTTCCTGTATCCTGTAATGCTGCTATTCAGAGAACTCAAAAGATAGAAAGGGAAAGAAATTCTCCTTTTATGCTTGAAGTGGTTAGCAAACACAAAATGGAAATTGTAGATTTTGGAATACCGCCTATCCAGAGTAAAATATTCTATCATGGCCTTCAAAATTTTAGCCCAGAATTCATCAATATTAGTAATATCCACATAGTCACCTTTCCCCTTAGTCATAAGGGCTTTCTCATCATCAGTTTTGGGAAAAATAGAAAAGGCTTCAGTTCCTAGCCTATGATTGCCTCTATGAAAATGGGTACCTTCAACAGGTAAACCAGTAATATCAGCTAAGCTAGAAATAGTAAGCATGAAGGACTTGCCCCAAAGAAGCACCTTACCATTATTCCAACCTTCCACAAACAAAGATGTGATCTGTTTGTCATGCCCGTGAAGCTTCTTCATAAACTGAGTAACCCCCCCTTTCTTCAGGTTCTTCCAAACTTTTCTATCCTGTCTCCATTTGTCACAGTCGAAAGGTTCCTCCCTCTTCACACCACCTCCCATAATTTTATGGTTTTTCATGTGCTAGTTCAGCTTCTTACCAGAAATCTCTGCCTTACTTCTCTGGTTAACAATGCTATTTTGGTTATCGATAATAAACCATTGTCTGTGCCTTATTATCTGTAGAGTAAAGTTCCCACTCTTTGCCTTACATGAAAACCTCCTCAGTAAATGATTTGTCCTTGTCATCATTAAGTTAAGTGATTTTTCCTTCATGGTGATTGATCCTGTCATAGTTGATTAGACTTGATCCTGTCATACTTCTAGTTACGGAACTAGCAACCATAGAAGGAGGGACCTTTTTCTCTCTAAAGGTTCTATTATTCCTCTCCTTCCAGATAAGCCAAGTAAAGTGGGGAAAGACAATTTTCCAGATATTCCTGGCATTTTTGTCATTGAAAGGACTCTACCACTGCTAGAAAAACTCCTAGATAGAGTTAGGTTTCACCCAATTGAGCTCAAGGGAAGACATAGTAGTGTCCCACACTTCTCTAGTGAAAGATCAGTGTATCATAAGATGATTGCAATTCTTAGCTTCTTGACAACACAGGGCACATCTATTTGGCATTTGAAACCCTCTTCTCAAAAGATTTTCCTATGTGAGAATTTTGTTCTGTATAAGCAACCAGAAGAACATGTTAATTTTAGGGGTAAGGTCCTTATTCCATACCTGTGCCCACAAAGGCTGAGCCTTATTAGGGAGGAGACACAACAAAGTGGAAGCAACCGAGAACTTTCCAGAAGTCACCGGACCCCAAATGAGTTTATCAACCTCATTTTCTCTAATAAACCAATTATTTAATTATTTATTCACTTCTTTAAATCTGATATCCTTCAGCCCAAGGTCTATCCACTCTTCATTTTTCTAGTAATCACTAACAAATTCTCCTATAGTATCTTTACAATCTTGAATAGCATTCCCCCAATCTTCATTCTCTATAAGAGGCTTCTCTGACATCCATTTATCATTCCAAAAATGGATTTTTCTGCCATTTCCCAGCTTCCAAATAACACCTTTGCTTATGAGATTCTTGCCTTTACTTATACTATTCCAGACAAAAGATCCCTTGATATCATTTTGAGTTTGGAGCATTCCTTCAAGATTACTAAGATGATATTTCCTTTTCATTATCATATTCCATTCTTTCTCATCTTCAAAGATTCTCCAACATTGCTTTTCTAGGAGAGCTTTATTGGTATTATTTATGCTCCTTATTCCCAGACCCCCCATCTTTTTGGGCTTACAAATCTTCTCCCAAGCCACAAGGTTGAGTCTCTTTTTCTCTTCCACTCCAAACCATAGGAACCTTTTTTGGATCTTCTCTATTAAATCAAAAAAAAATTGAGGTATTTTGAATAGGATAAGGGCATAGACTGGAAGATTTTGCAAAGTAGCCTTCAACAATTGAACTTTCCCAGCTTGACTGAGAATCACCCCTTTCCAACCCGCCAATTTCGAATGAAATCTGTCAAGGATTTCATTCCAAAAATTAGCCTCCAGTTTCAAGCACAACGACAGACCAAGATAGGTGGTCGGGAGGCTTCCCATGTTGCACCCAAGGATAGCAGAGATTCTATTCATTCTGGCTTTAGGTGTATTGAAGAAAAATAGGGCACTCTTCTCCCAATTTATGAGTTGACCTATGGCATTGGCATACACATTTAACACCTTTTTCATATTCCTTGCCTCTTTAACAGTAGATTCTCCCATCAGAATCGTATCATCTACAAATTGTTCATGTGAGCAAACAATCCCTCCAGAGGTCGGATGTAAACTCGAAATCAAATCTTGAGACACCTGAAGGGAGAGGAATCTCCCAAGACTTTCCGCCGTGATAGCAAAAAGGATAGGTGATATAGGATCACCTTGACATAACCCTTTGGAAGGTCTGAAGAAAGGAGAGGATCCCCCATTCACAATCACCGATGAAGAAACATTAGTAACAAGTTGCATTATAATTTTAATCACTCCCTCATCAAAACCAAATGCTTGAAGAATTTTCATAAGAAACTCCCGATCAACTCTATCATAGGCTTTTGATAGGTCCAGTTTCATGAGGAACCCCTGTTTCCTTGATTTTTCCAGCAAATGAATATTCTCATGAACAACCATAATCAAGTCCAGGATTTGACACCTCGACACAAAACCATTTTGTTGGGGGGAAATGAGACGAGGGAAGATCTTGAGAATCCTAGAAGTCATAACTTTAGATATGATCTTATACAAAGAGTTACAAAGACTAATAGGTCTAAAGCTGTCAGCCATATTAGCTCCCAGTTTTTTGGGTATCAAAGCTATGAAGGTGGAGTTGAGCTCTTTAAGCATAGCTTTAGATTATTAGAATTCTTTCATAGCACCACAAATATCTTCTCCAATTATTTCCTAAAAGTGTTGAAAGATAAACATTTGAAAGCCATCCGGCTCGAGGGATTTTTCACCTTCAAAGGACTGGATAGCCTTAATAATTTCCTCCTCCGAAGGTATAGATTTAAGAAAGAGATTGTCCTCAGCCTCCAATAGCGTGGGAATGGAGCTCAACAAATAATTCTGATCATCATGATTGAGACCCTGTTCTCTAGAAAGGATCGAAGCAAAAAGACCCATCATATCTTTCCTTATCTCTTCCTCTTTATTAATAGTGCCCCTTTGGGTAATCAAAGAGTTGATTCTATTCATAGCCTTGTGTTTCATCGCTGTTAAATGGAAGAAACTAGTATTTGTGTCACTCGCTTTCAGCCAAAGAGACCTGGATCTCTGTCTCCAAAATGTTTCCTCTTTAGATATGATATTATGGTAATCAACAAGGATAATATTTTTTTCTTTTCTAGTTTCTTCAGTCAACCCTATACTTTGTATCTTATCTTGAATTTCTTTAAGGTCCATTTGAATTTTGCTTTTAGTTTGGAAGATATCTCCAAAGGCATTCTTATTCCATTGTCTAACTTTAGATTTGATATTAGCCATTTTTTTTGCCACCTGGAACATTGTTTTTCCTTCCACTTTAATACTCCACCACTCCTTTATTTTATTTTTGAAGTCAGGGTGAGTCAACCACCTTTTTTCCATTCTGAAAGGAGTATTGCCTTTTCCTCTGAAGGAATTAGCGATAAAGGAAATAGGGTAGTGATCCAACCCAATGTGGTTAAGAGTAGAAAGAGACCAAGAAAAATTAGCAATCCAACCATGAGAGACAAGGACTCTGTCAAGCTTGACCTAAATAAGATCCGCTCCCACTCTTCTATTAGTCCAAGTATAATCAATTCCTTCAAGCTCAACATCCGGCATACCTTCATTAGATATGAAATCCATAAAATCTACCCTACTTTCCACTTGGGTATTGTTCCCTCCTTTCTTTTCAGCTTCTTTCAAGAGAGTATTGAAGTCTCCCATCATCATCCAGTTATCATTTGGGTGATCCTTTCTTATATCATGAAGCCTTTTCCAAAGATTAAGATGACCAGTTTTATTATTTGGGGCATACACATTAATTAGAGTCCAGGAAAAGTTGTCCTTGATGCTGCTAACTTTAACTGCCAGGAAGTTCTTGTCTTCTTTCAATAGATCACAAGTGAAGCTTTTGGTATTCCAAAAAATGGCCAAACCTCTAGAAGCCCCATCAACATCACTACTAAACTTATTCCCATTCTTCAGCAAATTAATTTTAACAATCTTATCTTTAACCATTTTAGTTTCTTGAATAAGCAAACTATCAGGCTTAGAATCTCTAACTAGGTTCCTAATAACATCTTGTTTATGAGGACTATTGAGACCTCTAATGTTCCAAGATAAAATCTTCATTAAAAATTTGGAGGATAGACCTAATCGATGGTACATTGTCTACCATCCGCTATGTTCTATTTAGCTTCTTGTTCTCTCTGATCCTTCTTAGAAGCTCTACCCCTTTCTCTTTTAGGTTTTCCTGTATCCACCTTTTGCTGTTGTCCTCTGGTCTTAACTCCTAGAAGTTTGATTAGACCCCCTTTTTTGTTTGATTTAGAAGCCAAGCCTCCATGTGTTGCCTTAGCACTATTTGTTCATGTTGCAAGGGTCAGATCCTTCATGTTTTCTGTTCTAGGTTGAGACCCTAAACCCACACCTGCAAGAGATCTATTTTTTTTTTTCACATTGATCCAAGGACTTTTGTTCTTTGCTTCCATAGTTTCAGAGTCCTCATATTGTTCATTTGATATGTCATTCTTTGAGTCAAGTTCTAACAAATTAGCATTCGATGCTTCACTACTGATTTGTTCTAGAACATACTGGGTTTCAGACACCTTTTGTGGGCTTTGGTAGTTCACCCTTTCCTTTGAAATATATAGGCTGTTCTCAACCCTTGAAGCCATCAGAGGATCAGACTCTAAAGGGGTGTCATGAGTTTCCTCTGAAGAGGTAACCGAGATATTATTTTCTTGCATTTTATTTTCATCAGAAGGGGAGTCTGCTTCTTTAGGCCCTTCTATTTCTTTTGATCCTTTTGGTTGGTCGGCCTACTACTCATCTGAGTCTAAGTTTGAGCTCTTATTCTCCAGTGGATTTTGCATTTCTCATTTTTTTTCCTCCATTCCCACTTCTTTGACATTTTAGATTCTTGGTCTTTCTTATCTGTAGCTATCTTCAAGGGACAAAGTTTTGCCCAATGACTAGCTTTTCTACAAGTTAGACACACAAAAGGGGTGGATTCATATTCTATTTCTTGGGTCCATTTACCCACTTTCGAGTTCAAGTTAATGAATTGAGGTAGGTTAGTATCATGCTGGATATTGACATATATCCTCACATATACTTGTCTAGTTCGGGCTATAGTCATCAGATCAATAGTCAGCAATTCACCAAAAGACTCAGCCATTGTCACCAATATATCCTCATGCCAATACTCAAGAGGGAGACCTAGAAGTTTAACCCAAACGGGAGAAGAGACAAAGAAATTCTCATTGTAATCCAGGTTTGTTGTCCATTTCTACAAAGATAAAGAAGATTTACCCCACATCCAAGGACCTTCCGTCAACACTTTTGAAAGATCCTCCCCATTAGAGAATAAAAAGGAGAAAAAACATTTCAGCATAGTAGCAACATCCACCTGCCCTTTGAGCTTCCATTTTTGGAGTGTAAAAGCTCTCACCAGATCTATATTTAGCCTAGGACCCATAAACTTTCCTATTAGAGTTGAGGCCATTCTAGAAACAGTATGATCTATGATTTAATTAGGAATATTCAAACCTATAACACCTTTATTTAGATCTGAAGCTATATCAATCTTTGGGAAGGAAGATTTCCCGGTTGATTTTATCCCAAAAAGATAACTCCATTTCCCCTTACCTCGTAATGAGCTCCCCCCATGTGAAAGATCTTCTGGTTGTTTCGTTGACCCTTTGCTTTTCTTAGAAGGACCAACTTTTTCCCATTTTTCTTCCTCTGGTCCCAAGACAGGTCCACTGTCCTTACTCAGATGGGCCAGGCTAGACCCACTAGCTCTTTCCCCATTGTCAGGCACATGGAAAATAGTCTTTTCTTCTGCTGCTTTCTCAGTGACCTCCACAAATCCTGGTACAAGATCAGAAACTGGCTCCCGACCAAGATCATCCTACTTCCCCTCCTACTGGGAATTCAAATTTGTTTTCCCACTCTTTCGCTCTCTCCTCCTCCTGCTCGCTCCCTCTCCATATCTACAACAAGTTTGAAAAGTTGTTCTTGCATTTTATTGTTGATAGTGGTAGTCAAAAAAATTTGATATCTGTTGAGACTGTAAAAAGATTAAATTTAAAGACAACATCACACCCACACCCATATTCTATGGGATGGGTGAGCCAAGGATGAGATATTCAAGTAAACAAGCAATTCCATCTTTCATATTCCATAAAACCATTCAAAGATGAGGTGGTCTATGATGTAGCTCCTCTTGATGTGTGTGATATTTTGTTGGGGCAGCCATACATGTATCAGTGTCATGGGGTGTATGAGTCTAGGCCATAGAGTGTGACAATCAAATTGGGTGGACATAAGTACCAGATACTAGAGGTAATCTTGCACACTCTGCATCTTTGATTAGTGCAAAATAATGTAGAATATCAATTGCCCAAATTGGTACATTTGTGTTATTATTGATTCGTTCTGAGGAAGAAAAAAAAATGTATGTAATTTCCATGCCACCGTGACCATCACATCAAAATAGAAAAGGTCAATGGATCAAATTTTAGCAAAATATTAGAATGTGTTTGAGTTACCAATGTACACACAAAAGTAGTGCACTTCTATGAATCCTTACAATCAAGAACACTCAAGAATGAGGTCTCAAAAATTTATCCATAGCTCTCTATGTATGGAGTTGCAAGATTGTAAAATTGCTCTCAGCTAGAGCTATTAAGCTAATGACCTTGCTAGTCAACCACACAATGAGAGATTCAAATGAAGACAAGGGCAAGAATGTCAATATCCTCATAGAATCAAATGAAACGTAATGCAATGCAAGCTAATCTATGAAAAGGAAAGTACAATGCAACTAAACTATGAAAGGAAAGAACAAGTGTTACAAATCCTTCCTATTTAGACTATGTGAGATTAATCTATTGCATAAAGAAAGTCTTATACTAAGAATGTCATGATTATGCAACTACTAAAAGCAAGCTAAATGAGATGCAACAGCAATGTCTTCAAAGCTTGAATGCAAGAATGTCTTCAAAGAGCTCCAAATAACCTAGAAAAACCTGCAGCATAAAGTTAGCATAAAAGTGGATGGATATATGCAAATGAGGAAGAGAGCTCTTCTTTTATAGGAAATGAGAAGGAATGGACCATGGAGATTAAGAGGCAAAAGATTTAATCAACGGTGGAGCATCAAAGAAGATTAATCCATGTGCACAAGTATCCTCCAATGAGAAAATAAGAGTTGACTTTTGTGTCCATATGACACAAAAAATGCTTTTTCCCTTTTTATAAAATAAGAATAATGCTTTATTTGTGCAACTTAGGATAAAAGGAAAAGTGGGGGCTTATTATTTAATAAAAGGGGAGGAAATATTCCTTTTAATAAATAAAGACTTTAGGATAAAATGGTTAGCCCAAGACAAATAATAAAAAATGATAAAATAGGATTTGATCAAGGAAATTGATATAATTGAAAAAAATGCTGATTTTTGAAAATCTTGATTTAGGGATTTGATAAATTGTTGAATGGGGGCCCAAAGTCTAGGCGACCATTTTAGGGTGCATACATTTTCCCCTCTTTGACTAATGTGTGATCATTTCGGGAACACATGTAGTCAAAGAAGAATTGAAATGTGAGATCGATTTGGGATCACAAAACAACTCAGATGTGTGTTCATTTTGGGAACACATCAAAGCAAAAGCTGAAAGACAAGACCAACACCGTCGCTGCTAGGTGCAAATCAAGCCTTAGACAAAACTATCGTCATCACTGCTAGGCAATAATCAACTCTAAAAAATCAAAAGATGAAATCACCACCGTCGCTACTAGGTGATAATCAAGTCTCAAAATAAGAATCTCAAGCTGAGCTGAATGATAAAGCTGAATCAAAGATTAAAGCTGATAGGTACTGCCCCCTCAGAATTGAAATCAAAATCAGGTAGAGGAGAATAGAAAATTGATAAACTTGATCAAAGCACTAGAAATCATAGTCGAAGAATAGGACAATAGGATAACCATCAAGCAATGAAGACATGCCCCATGTTGACTAGATTTGACTGGGAAAGGTATAGGATAAAAATTAAGTCAAACCTTAGAGAAATGAAGTGAGTGATAATGAATGATAGATTAGGAGTTTGAAAGAGATGGGGGTGAAGAAATGAAGATGCCCCAACAAAGATCGAAGGATCAGGCCTCAAATGGTCAACCAACTGCATAGATGAGGGTGAAATTTTGAAATGCAATTTTGACTATCAAGATTAACTCAGATTTTGATTTTGAGTCCAAAAATAGATCCAGGATGTCGAAATTAGCTAGAGGTGCAATTTTTGCGCAATTCCGAGGTATTTTGAAAATTAGGTGAAAAAGTTAAAATGCTATATAAGGGGCAAAAGTGTCATTTTCAAAATCATTTGTCATTTAGCCATTTGAGAATTTCGAGAGCTTCAAGAGAGAAAATGGCCCAACAAGCAGTGATTCCCATCCATAGGCATAGGTTTGAGCGTGGTCGGTTGCACAACCAGCCTCCACACTATGCTGCCCCAGTGAGTTTTCAGAAAAACTTCACTTTTTTGAGTCATTAATGAGCATTTAATATATTTAGCACATTTTTTCAAGAATTTTCAAATTTTCAAGAACTAGGTGATATATCACATGATACTTTAGAATTATCGCACCCTTTAGAGAGAAGCATCGTGGGATACTTCACGGGTCCCAGATGTATCACACACGCGTAAACACCAGTGTCACATGATAACTGGCGAACTATCATGCGATACCTGGTGAAGTATCGCACAATCAAAGGTATATCGCACTACTATAGGGAGAAGTATCGCACGATACTTGTTCCAAAAGTAGTATCGCCCAAGTTAGAAATTTGATATTTTAAGTATTTTGAGCAAAAAATGACATGGGTCTAGACAAGTTTACGTTGTATATGTCTTGTATTGATTTTTAGACATTCATCATGATATGTACTGACATCTGGCTTGGTTTAATGGTTTGTAAGAGCACTTTTCGACATTACTCATCAGAGCGCTGAAGGTGGTGGGACTGAAGTGTGTCCGAGATCTTGATGATCCGGGCAAGGCTGACTTGAGGGCGATGGGATTTGGATATTTGGTGCGGTTCCCATATATTCAAGTTGATCATGGGTTGTTGACTGCTCTTGTCGAGAGATGGCACAGTGAGCACAACACCTTCCACCTGCCCACAGGAGAGGCATCCATCACACTGGAGGATGTCTATCGGATTCTCCGAGTACCATGTCATGGAGAGTCGATGAGTAAAATCATGCTTTAAGATATAATTGTTTAAATATAATTATTTAAATATAATGTTTCCATATGATGAAAAACTAACATGATTGTTTGTTGGCACAGGTGTACTATGATTAGGACACCACTGAGGGACGATAGGCGATACAGGCTATGTTCCAAGATGTCACCATCCTGGATCGTCATGTGAGCTGGGACAAATTGATCGATGATTTTGGTAGAGACTTTCCAGTCCCTTGTATTGTTGCATCCATCATCTCACAGGTCTTGATGACTGATCGTAGTCAAAAGGGATTCCCACTTGGCTGGGGCAAGCTACTGGTGGACTTGGTAGGCAGACCTCGATGCATGGCATGGGGACCTGCCATACTTGCAGAGATGTATCATGAGTTGCATGAGATCGTCTATAGGGATGGTCGGACATGGGCTTGTGGTGCCATCCTGGCACAGGTGTGGGCTTGGGAGCACATCATTATGGTGCGCCCTAAGGTTCAGCCGAGAGAGTGGAGATATCCATTCATATACAGATACATAGAATTTATATCACATGCCCATACTGGGGATGTGACATACTATAGGCAAATTTTGGATGAGATGACCTCCTTCACATGGAGGCCATACAAGGAGGTTGAGGGCTGGGGGGATGCAGAGGATGAGCTGAGCTACATGCTATGCAACTGGCCATTAGTAGGATGATAGGTAGAGATAGTCGAGAGATTCTGCAACACTCAGGTATGGTGACAGTTCAGGTGGCAACAGCGGGTCTCAGAAAAGACCACCACTTATGTGAGGGCTAGGGACGAGGAGGGACATGGGTGGAGCCACCCATGTTAGACTATCAGCTGGCCATGGCAGAGACAGATGGCATCAAGAGGGAGCCTTGGGAGCACCTTCCCGATATGGCTAATGTAGGATCTGATGTAGCATACAGGGCTGAGTGGTGGAGGGCACCATTCCCTCATTTCATAGTACCTGATGCTCCGGTAGTAGCTCAGGGTGGGGATGGGGATGATGGGGGAGACGGAGGAGACGGAGGGGATGGAGGGAGAGGGAGAGGGAGGGTGATGGAGAGGGGGGAGGGATCAGGATCAGGTGGCCAAAAATGGTCACAGGGATGGAGATTGATGACTCCTGAGGATGAGACGAGACCAGCTTGTCGACAAGCAAAGGTACAACAGGATCAGCCTGCAGGAGGGGAGGACCTGAGAGCCAGGATACAGGCTCTGGAGGCTGAGATATAGTATCTTAGGATCACCATAGC
The DNA here is from genome assembly GCA_027943335.1 of Chamaecyparis obtusa. Classification (NCBI taxonomy): domain Eukaryota; kingdom Viridiplantae; phylum Streptophyta; class Pinopsida; order Cupressales; family Cupressaceae; genus Chamaecyparis; species Chamaecyparis obtusa. Next base: position 223,501 of record BSBK01002825.1, on the reverse strand, counting down.
AGTTAGAGAGCAATAGCTCACTGATCAACAGGTAGAGACAGCGGTGAGAGAGAGCCCTACAGGTTGCCCTCGCAAAGAGATAGAGAGAGGCAGCACGAGCCGCATATTACCATGGTCTCTATATACAAGCAGTACTAGTGGGTCAGAGGGCTCCTTCCTACTTAGCAGTAGTGGGTAGATCGGATGTAGTACCAGATGTGGCACCACCTCCCCCACCGCCAAGTCCTCGGGATGGTGGCAGCGAGTCCTAGGTTTAGGGCTTAGGTTTAGATGTTTTGGACAGATCATGAGACTTTGTGATCCAAATTTTGGGATCTCATTTTGTATATTATACTATGACATTGTTATACATATGAGACTACTAGATGTTTGATATATCTTATGTTTATGTCTCACTTGTGATGAATGTATCAGTTTATGTATTGTCTTGTCATTTTTCTCAAAATGTATGTTATAAATGCTCATATATATTCTCTCTCATAGATGTATGTTTGATTCTCATGTGTATGATATAGACTCATGTTTCTGAAAATGACATTTTTGAGATATAGATATGATGATATGATTAACCCCTTGTGATGATAGGAATAGGTCATGATGAAAGATAAGGAGCGAAAGACATGATCGAGAAAAAGGAAAAATGAGCGCAGTTGATCGACTAGTCCACGAATGATAAAAAGGAGAGCTCTCTCCGTATGCAAGGTGAAAAACTAATCTAACATGACCCTAAAAATGAAAGCTACTATGAAAAGTGGTTGACTTGCAAGGTCACAATGCTTATAGACATCTAATTATCATCATCAAGCGTTATTGGTAGCGTCATAAGATCATACAATACACACTAGTATGACTATGGGTATATGAATATGATCTATATCAGATGAAATGTGGAAATCCCACCTAGGCACCAAAGACATGTAGGTCAAGATGACTAGTGCAGTGAGATTACCTAAGTTTACTATAGCGAGATTATGCTTGCATTAGGACATAAGAAGGTCAAGATGGCTATAAGCATGCACTCACAAAACAGTCAAGGATAATACCTTGTCAATCCCTAGTGTCAAGTAAGACCAGCATAAATGCTCACGAAAGTTAGGATCAACGAAATATACCCACAAGTAGATAAAGAAGTAAAACATGTTCTCGTACCCTTAGTCTTCTAGCTATGCATCATTGAAAACTTCTAAGGGAGAGACCACTCATCAAATAAATTCTCATAGACAGCACACAAAGAAAAATAAAGTCAACATATCTCAATTGAGTTGATTGTTTAAGTGCATGTGTGTTGGTCATAGAGTCAAACTTTGAGTATCAAATTTGCTAATGAGCGATATCGCATCATACTTAGACTGGTGGGTAAGACATCTGATAAGTGTTGAGAAACATTTGACGCTAGGGTAGTGTTGAAGACTTTCTAGACTTTCTAGTGTTGAAAAACACCTGTTTGTGAAATGCCCTAAGAGACAAACGCACCTAACAGACCTATGCTAACAGGTATGCCCCCTAGACAAAGACCAATTTCAGACCAAGTCAAATAAGGTCAAGGCATGATGGAGAATGGTTAAGTGTCAAGGACACATGCTAAGAGACAAGGGTGTAAAGGCCTCAAGTAGCGTTTGTTTCCAAGTTTCCACCACTTGGAGGTTTTTTGATTTTTCAATTTTTTTGTATTTTTGCTACCAAGGTGCCTATTTCCAGGTTTTCACCAAGGCACTTTTTCTATTTTTTTGTATTTTTTTCAGGACTTTTTATGCTTTTTAGGATTTTTTCAACATCATATATGAATTTTTTTGGAATTTTCTCAGGATCATAAAATATATACAAAGGATGCTCCCAGATAGAATAGGCATCATGGATAGAACTTCTTGAGTGCAAAACATTAATAGGATCAGGGAGCTATTCCCCCTATTCATCAGATAGCAAGTAAGCACCTATCCCAAAAGTTGCAGTAATAATGTATGGTCCAAGCCAATTAGGTTCAATTTTTCCCTTTTGTTCTCGATGTGGTTGGTTCTTAGGATTCTCACGCAGGACAAGATCTCCTACTTGAAATTTTGTAGGGCGAACCTTCTTGTTGAATGCTTTGGACATACGCTTTTGGTAGACTCTCACATGATCAAAAGATGTTCTACGTTTCTCATCAAGAAGTTCCAATTCTTGCAATCTCATGGCATGATAATCTTCATCTATAATCAAACCTTTGAGAGAGACTCTAAGTGAGGGAATCTCAACTTCTAAAGGTAATATTGCTTCAGCACCATAAGTGAGGGCAAAAGGAGTAGCCCCTGTGGGAGTATGAATACTTGTTCTGTAGGCCCATAAGGCTAGATTGATCTGTAAGTGCCAGTCTCGACCATTCTTGTGAACTATTCTATGGAGAATCTTAATAATGGTTTTATTAGAGGCCTCTGCTTGTCCATTTCCTTGTGGGAAGTAAATGGAGGACCAATGTTGCTTTATCTTGAATTTCTTACAGAGGTGTGTAAGGTCCTTGTTTTTGAACTGACCTCCATTGTCAGTGATTATCTTAGAAGGTATCCCAAACTGACAAATGATGTGATTCAATATCAACAAAGAGATTGTCTTTCCTTAAGCAACAGATAGTGGAATGACTTCTACCCATTTGGTAAAGTAGTCAGTAGCAGTAATAATGAATTTATGTCCACCTGATGAGTTGGGATGAATTTTCCCAACAAGGTCAAAGGCCAAGCGCTGAAATGGCCAATGAGAAATAGAAGGAATAAGCTCCCTACCTGGAGCATGAATCAAGTTTCCTTGTTTCTAACATTTTTCACAAGACTTGGCAAAAGCTATAGCATCTGTCTACATTGTGGGCCAATAATACTCTGCCCTAAGCAACCTTCGGGCCATGGCAAGACCATTAGAATGTCCTCCACAAATGCCCTAATGGATGTCAACTAACGCTCGGTCGGACTCATCCTTTTCGAAGAACCTAAGAAGTGTCCCATCTAAACCCCTCCTATACAGATCACCAGAGATAAGGGTATGGTGAGAGGCATTACGGACAAGGTTTCTTTTTTCAGAGTGGTTAAAGGTTTCGAGGATGATGCCATCATGGAGGTATGAATACATAGCACCATAACGGGAAGACTCATGAGTGACCAAGGTACAAATGACGTGGCTTTTAGAGGAGTCAAAGATGGGATGATGTAGCTCTTGCACAAGGAATTCAAATCTTGATTCATGTTGTTCCAACTGAAGGAGTGAAGCTAAAGTAGCCATAGCATCTGCAGCCTTGTTTTCTACTCTAGGGATCTGTTGAAATGTCACAAATGTGAAGTAATGTCACAATGAATCAACCATCTTTTTGTAAGCGATCAACTTATCATCCTTAGTTTGGTATTCTTCATTTACTTGGTTGATTATCAATTGCAAATCCCCAAAGACATGTGACTCTGTTATATTCCACTCAATAGCCATCTTAAGTCCATTGGTTAGAGCCTCATATTCTACAATATTATTTGTGCATGAGAACAAAAGTTTGTAAGACTTAGGTATGTTGCACCCATGAGGAGAAATAAACATTACTCGAGCTCCTAATCCATTTTGCATATTTGAGCCATCACAGAACATTTTCCAAGTACATGTGGTCATGTACATTATGTGCTCATCTGGGAATTCTACTTGAATAGGCATGCTATCCTTGACTGGGAAATCAGCAAGTTGATCTGCAATAGCTTGCCCCTTTATAGCCTTATGCTCAAGGTACTCTATATCAAATTCTAACAAAACCATCATCCACTTAGCAAGTCTACCCATGAGAGTAGCCTTACCAAGCAAATACTTAAGAGGATCAATTTTTGCAACGAGATGTATAGTATGGGCAAGCATGTAGTGTCGTAACCTTTGGGAAGCAAACACTACCGCAAGACAAGACTTTTCAATACTATTATAATTGATCTCGTAAGATACTAGAGTATGACTAATGTAGTAGATGGTTCTTTCCTTCCTAGTATCATCAAGTTGAGCCAACAATGCCCCCAAGGAAGATTTTGTCACTGAGATGTACAAAATTAATGGTTTTCCTAGGATAGGAGGCATTAAAATTGGAGGATTAGCTAAGTATTGCCTTATTTGATCTAGGCTCTTTTGGAAATCCTCATTCCAAGCACATGTGGCTCCCTTATGCAATGTCTTGTTGAATGGTTGTGCTCTATCTGCAAGCTGTGAAATAAACCTCCATATGGATTGGAGTCATCCTTGAAGACTTCTCATTTGACTAATGTTCTTAGGAGGCAGCATATTTAATATAGCTTGAACCTTTTCGGGATCCATCTCTATTCCTTTGGCTGAAATTATGAATCCTAGAAGTTTACCTGAGGTAACCCCAAAGGCACACTTTTTCAGATTCAATCTTAACTGAAACTGCTCCATTCAATCTAGAATTACTTCCAAATCTTCTAGGTGTGTATCCCTTTGCTTAGACTTGGCCAAGGTATCATCCACATAATCCTCCATGTTTTTATGCATCATATCATGAAATATTGTGGTCATAGCTCTTTGGTATGTGGCTTTGGCATTTTTAAATCCAAATGGCATGACGTTCCAACAATAGGTTCCCCATGCACATGTGAAGGCTGTCTTTTCTTGATCCTCAGGAGCTATTTTTATTTGGTTATAACCGAAAAAACCATCCATTAAAGAGTATATCTCATATCCCGCAGTCATATCCACTATCATGTCTATGTTAGGGAGTGGAAAGTCATCCTTTGGGCAAGCTTTGTTAAGATCTCTAAAGTCTGTGCATACACGAATGGACCCATCATGCTTTGAAATGGGAACAATATTTGAGATCCACTCAGTATAGTCGATAGCTCTAATAAATCCTGCTCCTAAGAGCTTTTCTAATTCAGCCTTAACAAGGAGAGCTATGTGAGGATGCATTTTCCTCAACTTCTATTTTACTAGTTTAATTCCTGGAGCTATAGATAAGTGATGCATAATAAGATTAGTGTCAAGCCCTGGCATGTCTGAATATGTCCAAGCAAAATTGATGTTCTTCTTTTGTAAGAACTTCATGTATGCCTCTTTTTCTTGCACTAACAGAGACTGAGCTAGATAAATCACCTATGGAGCCTCTTCCATATTCAAATTTACTGGTTGTGTAGGCTCAATAAGAATTGATGACCTATCTCAGAAATAACTCAGCAGGTTATTAAGTACCCCATCCTTAGGTGCCTCAAAGAGGTTTTCACCTTCGGATACATCCTTTCTTTTTACTTTTTTGGGTTCTGACACCGCCACATAGTGGTTTTCACCATCAGAACCATTTCTCTTTTTTTTCTTTTCTTTTATTTTGTGACTGAGGTACTTAACATTTGGCTCCGTCATACTTGTTGTAGGTTCACTAGTGGAAGAGACTATGGGTTCAAGAGCATTCAGGTAGCAGGCTATCTCGTAGTCATTGTGAAAAGTGAGGAGCTAAGGCTCTTGACAAAGTTGTGACCAATCAATCAAATGATGGTTTACAAGGGGTAGGTCAATGACTGGTTCAATATTATTGATATGAAAGGCATTGTCTCTGGTGATCACACAGTTAGGATCTGTCAAGTCTACCTCTAAGATACCCAAATTAGGGCTTGTCTTACCAAACGAAGTGTCGTCCACTAAGGCAATTTGAGGAGTCCAATCCTCTAGTCCTACACTAGGTTCGTTGGTCACATCTGGTTAAGTACTATAGGTATGGACAACATCCATGTCCAAATCAACTGTTCCATCTGAAAGAGAGTCCCACTCGAACTCATGTGAATTTGTTTCTGAATCTCTGTTGGGATGTTTACACCAAGAAGGCTTGGAATGCCTTGATGTAGAAGCTTCGAGATTGTGAAGGTATCACCTTCTCTAGCATTTGTGTTTGTCTTTACAATTTTTAAGTCATCTGAATCCCCCCAAATTTGTAGAAGGCACCTAATCATCAATCATGTCTTGTTGGTTTTGGAGATTAGGTGTATAATCTGAGTCACTATCACTATCTGTCACAGTTAGGATAGGACCACTTTTGTTCTTTCCATTATCAAACCCCAGGCCAACCGTTGACTTAGTCCTACGACCAAAAAGATCATGGTTGAGTGGTTCAGCCTTGGCATCTAACCTGTGACTGAGAGGGCCATGACCTGGGTAGGCCATGTTGGTGACCAATGTGTATCCTCTCCCATAAGTCTTAGGAGATGGAGAAATTTTTTCATTATATATGTACTTTTCTTCTCTGTATATCCAATCTCTAATAGCCACCTCTTCTTTCTCATCCTGAATAGGTATTGAAGACTCTACAAAAGTATCGAACAGAGTCATGGCTGAAGACGAGGGATGCATCTCTTGTGACAGTTTACCATAAGACCTAGGTGAAATTGGTAATTTTGTAAAGGAGTCAATTTGATATCCTCCCATACCAAGGTCTATGGACTTGAATTTATCCTTACATTGCTCAAGAGCTGTCCCAAAATTGTCTGCTTCTCTATTTAAGGGAACATGGGCCCCTACTAAAATGGTATTAACAGATAAGGTACTATCTCCTGGTATGCAGACTTCTACACAATTGTATGGAAACTTGACACATTGGTGATAGGTAGATGGTACTGCTTGCATGTCATGAATCCATGGTCTTCCTAGTAGGATGTTGTATGCTAGAGGACCAACATCAACGATTTGAAACAAAATGTCCTTTTCAACAGGACCAATTCTGACTGGAAGAACAGCTAACTCCTTAGAACTTCTCTAAGCCTCATCATAGGCTTTGATAGTGATTTTATTCCTAGTATCAATGGCATGCTCTGAGTAACCTAGGTTTTTCAAAAGACTTAAAGAACAAATATTGAGCCTTGCACCCCCATCTATCAACACATGCCTAACATGGGTTTTATGGATCATGACCTCATGTGAAGGGCAAGATTGTGCGGATGGCTCAAGGCTTTATCGTGTTCTTTGGAAAATGTAAGGTAATGTGGGCTAGCAAGGTGGTTGACCTTGTTTTGGAATTGGTCGACATATATATTATTAGGGACATTTGCTGCATGCAAAGTGTCCTCAAGGACACGCTTGTGTCTAGGAGACAATTCTAAGAGCTCAAAAATGGAAATCTGTGTTGGCGTTCGCTATAACTGATCAACAAGGTTGTAACTCATATTAGGACCAACTACAGATTTGGGAGGAACACTTTTGGACACTAGTTGCTTAGATTTGCTAGAATTAGGACCTCTAATGATGATAGGACCTTGGGACTGACCCCTAGTAATAGCATTGAGAGGTTGAGATGACCTTTGAGATTGAGGACCTCTAAGCACAACAATGGGTCCTTCATCAAATATTGGAGGTGAGCTTACATCATAGTCATAGGGATAATTCCCTCTCATCATGTTGACTTCATTGTCCACAACCTCAAGGATATTAATGACATTTTTTGCAGCTGTATAGGTATAATTAATTACAGCCTTACCATTCTTGTTTTGAGAAGTCTCCCCTTTCTCATACTTAGGCAAGGGCTCCTTAAAGGCCTTGTGGTTTGTGTTTGTGGCCAATCCATCAACTTGTAATTTCCCATTCTCAATAAGGTCTTGAACAAGATGTTTGAGTTTAAAACAACCTTTAATGTCATGTACAATCCCATTGTGGTATACACAGTAAGCTTTCTCATTCCACCAATAAGGTTTAGGATCTGGTATGCGAAACTTTGAAGGATCATGAGGTTGTACCAAATTATGAGCAATCAAGGTCTTAAAATTATCTGCATAAGAGTCCCCAAGTTTAGTGAATTGCCTCTTTTCTGACTTAGATTTATCTTGATACTTGGGCTTGTGCTCTTGTTGGTCCAAGGATGTCTGCAGCTTCATAGCTTGAACTGCGTTAGATAAATTAAGAACTCCTTGCTCCTTAGGTTGTGGAGAGTCAATAACTCCGTCATTGACTACATGCTTATTTTTGTTCCAATATGAGTTCTTTTTATCCTTATTGTTGTTGTTATTGTTTTGGCCATTATTGTTGTTACTTTGTTTGGCCAAAATACCTTGTTCTTTTAGAACATCCTCGATGCGACATCCAGTTTCTACCATAGTGTCAAAAGAATTTAAGACTATTTTTCTAACTTCATATCTTAATTCTGGCACTAGGTTGCTCACAATTATATCAATCCTTTCTTCCTCAGGGATGGTCCTATAATACTTGGAGCATAAGCGTCTCCACCTTTGTAAAAATGTCACAAAGGGTTCCCCTTGATTCTGTTTTAATTTACACAAATCAAGCATGGTGACTGACCTTGATAAATTATATGCAAACTGTTGCACAAACCTTTGAACAAGTTCTTTAAAGGTCTTGACAGGAGGGGTAATGTTGGTAAACCACTCCATTGCTTGACCTTTAAGGCTCCTTGGGAATAATCTCATAAGGTAGGAGCCCTCATGATGAAATTCAAAGCTTGTGATATAGAACTGTCATACATGGTCATGGGGGTCACCACTACCATCATATTTGTCATATGTGGGGATTTCAACCTTTCTAGGAAAATCTACCATAACCACACTCTTGTCAATGGGATTAAGACATATAGAATCCAAGTTGAAGGAACTCTTAGGAGCCATCATTTTTTCCATAGTCTTTGGCATTTGCTTAATCACCTCATCAGTTGAAGGGTTTTTCTTCTTAATCTTTTGGTCCACATCAAAGTTGTACGAGACTTTTGCACCCTTATTGATTAGACTTTCCAAGAATTGATCCTTATTTTGCTCCACATACTTCTCCACATATTGTTGGAAGGATGGTTCTTGTTGCATTGTCATGAAATCAATAGTGTCAAAGTTGGCATTACTTCCTCCATGTTGAGAGCCATGATGAGCTCGTTGGGAGGGTTGTCTTGAATGTCTAGGAGATGATTGTCTCCTACAATGGTTATACTGAGAAGTCCTTCTTCCTCTAGGACTAGGTGATCTTGATGGGGTCCTTGACCTTCTTCTAGGTCTTGGACTTGGTGAGGGAGTAGATGGTGGAGAGTTGGTTCCACTGTTGGTACCCCTATTATTGAATTGATTATGGAGTTGTTGCGCTAGGAGCCTATCTTGTTCTTCTTGCGTGACTCTTCTCCTTATGTCTTGCAAAGCTCATTCCTCATCCTCCAATTGTTTGAACCTTTCTTCCTTAGCAGCTTGTTCATCCAAGAAGGCTTGTTTTTCTCTCTCAATGCGCTTTAACCTCTCACTTGTGTATCGTGAGGTGTCTCTAAGTGGAGAAGGTTGTCTTGAATGTCTGGATACATTAGTGGCATTGATATGAGCATCACCAGATTCATTATTTTGGTCTTCATGTTGTGACCGTGCATTTGAGTGAGCTTGTCTATGATGTTTCTCATCTCGTTGATGAGCATCTAGATACCTTGTGTTGATAGGAGGTGATCCAGGTGGACTATCAGAAGAGGACCCAACAGACATCATGCCACCTCTATGTTGTTGGAACATGTCATTAAGAGTTTGACTCATTGCTTCTCTTTGTTGTCTAGTGAAGGTGTAACTCATGTCCATATTTGATGAAAAGGGTGCTAAAGAGGAACTCAATTAGTTGGGATTACTCTTTGGGTCAAAACAAACCTCAGACTCACTCTTAGGGGATCGATAAAAAATGGGTTCTTTTCCCTTTCACTATTGACGAGTCTTAACTAAGGGTAACTGATTAAAGACAACCAGGGGTCATTTTCCTTGATTCACTTGGTACCTTGTTGTAACTGACATGAAAGAAAATAAGTCTTGATGATAAGGTGACCTCTCAAAGTGTCAACACTAAACTAAGATAATTAAAGTTCTCTAATGTCCAAAAAGAGATGGTAAGATAGAAATTACAAAAGGCGTTACCAACACTGTCAAAGAGGTGCTTAAATCAAAGGATCAATATCCTTGCACGTTTGAACCAGGAGGATGGACTTGGCCAAATTGTATAATTAAAATTGAATTTGAATGGAAATGGTTTGGATAAAAAGAGTACTAGAATTCTCCAAGAATGTTACTAACAACTCTAGAGATATACTTTCTCATCAGGAATAATCTTCTAACTTGACAATTCTTTCCAAGGTGGCTTTGTAAATCAAATGACACTACCCCTAGAGGGTTAAAACAAAAATTCAGAGCAAAGAAAGGCTTCCAGTGGCAAGATAAGTTACCTTCCTAAAGACCTAGCCAACTAAAAGCAATTGTGAAATGACTGAAACCAGGTATACAGCATAAAATTCTCAGGTGACACTTTCCAGGCTAACCAAGCGATACTTCTCACTGAGGCAATATTTCACCTTTCACCAGGCAATAGACCTCACAATAACCAGGAAATAGAATCTAGCCAGGTTAGGTGATAATCCAAAAGAAACAAACTATCATGCGATATTTCTTCTCAAAGCAGGCGATACTGTTGCTAGTTTGCACGACACTTGACCAGAATTGTGTGAAATGTGCATTTTTGGGTCTTTTTGATCAAAATTTTCAGTCTGAGGGTTGATTTTTTTGATCTCAATCACAATATCAACAGAAATTCGACAGGTTTGCAAACAGTATAGGATCAAACATGTCATAGAACACTTGAAACAAGGGCAAAAGCAACCTTGCCAAGACAAGCACTTGTGATATCAAAATAGAAAAGCACCCTAGGAATACTACCGATTATTTGAATGTTTAAGAATGTTTGAATGTTCAAGAATGTCTCATTTTTAGCAAAACTTGGGAAGAGCATCTGCAACATGTGGAACAAGTATTTTCTGCCTTGCAAGACCATGGACTCTATGCAAACAAGGAAAAATGTTCTTTTGGTATGTAGCGTAATAAATATTTTGGCTATGTTATTGATAGTGAGGCTGTTCATGTTGGTCCTAAAAAGATACGAGTAATTAAAGACTGGTCCGCTCCAAGGAACCCTACAAAGTTGCGTAGCTTCTTGGGGTTGGATAACTTTTATCACAGATTCATGTTTAGGTTTTTACATTTTTCTTGGCCTTTACATCAGTCACTACAAGGAGGAGTGAAATAAAAATTCAAGTGGAAAGGTGCTCAACAACAAGCACTCAAGGAGTTAAAATAGAGGTTATGTTCTGCACTAGTTTTATCTCTTCTTGATTTACAACAGTCTTTTGACATACAAATTGATGCATCAAAATATGCCCTAGGAGTAGTACTCATGTAGCATGGACATCTGGTTTCCTACCATAATGATACCTTTTATGATATAGTGCGCAGGTATCTCACCTATGATAAATAGTTATATGCCACTATTCAAGATTGAAATTAATAGAAGCATTATATTTTGGGAGTGAAAACTATCATCCACACGGATCACAAACCTCTTCAAGTTTTGCAAACACAAGGCAAATTATAGAATGATAGACAAAAGGTGGTCATCCTATCTTCAACAATTTCATCTCAATATTCTCCATAAGAAGGGAAGCACTAATAAGGTAGCAAAATGTTTGAGTAGACCTCTAATTGCAAGTATAAGCATGGTGTAAGAATCATGTGGTCACCCAAAAAAAACTTGGGCTCACTTATATGGACATGATAATGAATTTTCCAATGTATATACTTATCTTGTGGAAGGTAAACATGTGAATGATTTTTATTTGCAAGATGGAATGCTTGGCCACCTTGGCCAAATTGTGTTCCTGAGGCAAAATGCAAAAAATTGATATGGGAAGCTCACTACAGCAAGGTTGCAAGACATTTTGGAATAGGTAAGACTATTGCTATACTTCAAGCTTGTACAACATGTGCCATTGCAAAGCCTACAAATTGTAAGTTTGGTTTATATCTACCACTTCCTATTCCAAAAAAACATTGGCATTCAATTTTTATGGATTTTATGTTTGGTCTTCCTACCACTAGACATGGGCATGATTGTGTATATGTTGTGGTAGATAGATTTTTAAAAATGGAAATCTTGGTGGCCTATAGAAAGGCAATCTCTGCAGAAGACACTGCAAATCTCTTCTTTGAGCATGTTTTGGTTCATCTTGGGCTACTAAGCAATATTATTTTAGACATGGATAATTGATTTCTTAGCAAATTTTGGTCTTCATTATGGACAAAGATGAAAAAAAAACTAAGTCCATTGCATTCCACCCTCAGATAGATGGTTAAATTGAGGTCCTCAATTGAATGATCATTCAAATTTGACACATGTATCACTCAAAACATCCTCATACATGGGATGAAAGCCTTCCCTATGTACAACATAGCTACAACAGGGCAATTCATAGTTCAACTAGCCATAGCCCATTTGAAGTTTGTCTTTGATGTTAGCCATTAGCACCAATAAATATTTCTATACTAGTTATGAAACTTGACTTGGTAGCATGATTGGATAAGGAGAAGGACAAAGCAATGAAGTTCATTGATAGAACTCATCATTTGCAGCAACAAGTTCATGAAATTTTGGAGTAGACCACTAAGAAGTATTAACGAATGCATGATGAACATCAAACTCCTCATAATTTCTAGGTTGGGGACAAGGTATGGTTGCATTTTCAAAAGGAGTGATTGAAGGGACCTCATAGGAAGCTTTGTCCTCTTCATTATGGTCCATATAAGATCATTAAGAAAGTTGGTGAAAATGCATTTGAACTCAATTTGCCTCCATTTTTGGGTATTCATCTGGTCTTCAATGTAGAAATGTTGAAGCCTTATTTCCCTCTATTACTAGATATTGCAAATCTTGCTGAGGAAATCAGTCATATAGAATTAAGTCCAGAAGTTGTTAATCCACTCCAAAGTGATCAAGTTGTGGAGGTTGTTGTGAAGAACTTAAAGAACTAGATTATTTACTTGTTTCGTGTGGTGCAAGATGGTCAATTTTCTCATAAGAGAAAGTGGCTTATGCATGAACAAACTCAGTTTCATTTTTCGCTATTGCTACAAAGTGTGGATGCAATGGGTCCCATTTCCTTTCAATGTGGGAGGAATGATTAGAACACAATTTGGGATGGTCTAGAGGAGGTTGACATAGGCAAAAATGGGAAAATACCAAAATCTAATTTTTTGATATTTATATGTTTTAGTAATTTGCATTTTTGGAGGTCTTTGGGGTGTTTTAGGGCCTTGAAACCTTGTGATCAAATTTGTCATTTAAGGACTGAAGCTAGAACTCTTTTGATAGAAAGTTGCGACTTCTCCAAGTAGACATAATTTTGTATATAATATTTTGATAGTTTTTCTATATTATTTTGTAATAAATATTATATGGAATTTTTATTTTTATTTCCAAGGGATGTTGGTGACCCTTGGGATGCATCAAACTTTGTATAAACTCTAATTTCAAATGGAATGGTTCACTTTTGGCTTGAAAAATCTATTGTTGAATTTTGTTGTTTGCATGTAAAATAACAATACCGTAGGTATCACACTAGTATTGTAATTTGAATTCATAATTCAGATCACCTACTCTGCAATAGTCATAGTGAATTGTGTGACAATGCTTGTGAATCTGACCCATACTACTTAAAAAGATTTGTACAAGGGATTTGTGGAACTAACCAATGATAGTTACCCTAGCTATACCAAAGTATTAGAAATCTAAATTATACAAGATATCTCATTGTGATCTTTTAATAACATATGAAGTGAAAACATGATATATTATTGTCTAGAAAACATGATATGCTACTATCTTCATCACTATTATACAAAAGATAAGAACCTTTTGAGAGATTTATGATTTTTGATAATCATCATATGTCTCCCAAATAGATATGTCACTTGCCAAAATAAAATAGATATATATACCTTCTATTTTCACCTTGTAGGGGAGGAGGGAATGAATAAAGGTATGGTTCGTAGTGATAAATTATCAAAGATATATTTTTTTTAACTTCTTACACAACAATACAATCTTTAGTGAGTTTTCCTCTAAGTATTGTTATTTGATTTATTTAAATTTTACATATTACATCATTAATCTCAACTCAAATTCTAGGGATATGTGAAAATATGACATTTTTATATTAAAAAAATATTCTACTAAAAAGTTACAATGTAGTTGGGGCCTATTACTTAGTGTTATAGAAGCCATATCTAATTAAATATAAAGGAGACTTTACACAATGACAACAATATCTCCCAGGTGAAAAAAGAGAAAAGCCTAAGAAACTTGTGGTATTGATCAAGGACACTATCTTTGTACATTATTTATCAAAAAGTATAGAAAGTACAATTTTTATCTATCGATTTTTAACCATATACCACTTCATATAAAGAGTTATTTAAAACATTGTTGATGTCATTTTTATTTCCAATATTGTTGTTTTATTTTTAATTCATTTCAATAAAATTGACTAATTTTAAGTTTTCTTTGTTGAGTTTAAGATCACGCAGAATCTTCATACCATCCTAACTTTTCTCAAAATGAGCAAGTAGATTTCCACAATCTATGAGAAACCAGATGCTATTTTTGATTTTCTCAAAAAATTTCTTGATAAAGCACAGAGGATTTCATGAAAATAACATATATTCAACTTTATCTTCATCATTTTGAAATGATTACATGAATAATATGCCAATAGTTAAGGTTGTGTGTAGGAACAATTGTATGAATGATATGTAAATATTCAAGGTTGAGTGTGGGAAAAGGAAAATAGCAAAGTAAGCAAACATGGTGGAAGAAAAGTTAAGAATGTTAGGTTCACCAAAATGTAATATACAAATTTATTTTTTTCCTTGATATTAAAGTAGATAAAAATTCATTACTTACTAAAGTGTGTTAACTAAATAGGTGTTAAAACAAGACTAATCTAATTAACAATGAGTATTGGGTAATTGCTTTTTAGTTTTATGTGTATTTTAGCAAACAAGAAATCATGCTTTTTGGTGGCATGGTAGTTTTATGTGTTATGAAGGATGATTCAATAAATAATAGATTACAATAATATTGTTTTTGATTAAGGAAAATAGGTTTTAATGGGGCCCTGAAACCCATACAGAATTAAAAGTTTAACATAGATAAAGCGATAAAAGCAACAACAAAATAGCCACAACTAAAAAACAATAGTCCCCCAACTGACAACAAGCAAAAAACTAGAAAATAGAACTAGGGACAGAACATAAAACCAGGAAAAGCCCAAAGCCAGGAGAGCAGCTCAGGCAAATTCTCTGAGAATCTTCGCCGCATGAATCTCGAGCTCAGATGCCCTACCAGCCGCCTCCTTAAGGTCTGAAAGATCTTTATTAGGTTCCTGGGTGTCCTTTTTCATTGTGTTGGATCTGGTCCTCTTCCTCGGGCCTTCCTTAGGAGACTTATCTTTGCCACTGTTAGGAGACTGGTCATCCTCCTTACTACCCTTGTGTTCCTCAATTTTGCTAATCAACACCTTTATGTTGTCATTAGAAGCTTTAAGAATGTTGTAGCTTTGTTCAACAATTTTCTGCAAGGTACCCTCCATGCTCTGAACTCTACTCTTCATTTCCTCCACTCTGTTATCCATATCATTCTTCTCCTCAGTATTCCTATTCTTGTTGCTACAATTCTCCCTCTCCAGTCTACCCACCCTGAATTTTAAATCCTGGATAGAGAGAATGTTAATATTGTTATAGAGAGAATGTTGCCTGGATAGATTTATGAACACCACTAGTCTTGTTTGCTAGTTTGGATAGAGTTGTTGATAACAAGTACATGCACATTTGTATTAGAGTCTAAAATTCATGATGGCATCTAGAAATGTCAAATATCAAACCTTTTTAATGGGACCTACACATGAGAAAAAGAGTCTACAAAAGCTATGTAATCATTTAGTAGATGTAAAATCAGTTGATATTGATGTCAAAGAGATTGTGTCATGTTAGAGTAATTGAGAACAAAAAAGACAAAGTATGGTAGTGTTGGATAGCTCGATTTCAAAATGTTAATGTTATTATTATGTACCAGTATTAGTTGTTCCCGATTGTGTTATGTATTTGTAGAGGACTGGAAGTGCATATCATAGATTTTTGAGGTTTTTTTGCTTAGAACAATATTTTTATTATGTTGCATTGTCATGATTCTTGGTACTACATTCTACCTATTTGGTAGTTATGGCTCGTGGTTTGGAAGTAAAGTAAAGTTACACATGAAGCATGTTATATCCAAGTTTTAGAGGAATTGATCAAACAGATAAAAAGCTAGAAATTATATAGTATTCATAGTGCTACTTCTTTGAGTATGCAAATGTAGATGCCCCAAAGAATGGTAATATGCACTAGTTGGAGGAAGCATGTGAAGGTAGTTTGGGACTATTTAAGTTTGTGTTAGGTAACACACAAAATGATCTTACTCCTAGTGTAATGTGTTGTAGTTAGGACTAACCAACTACACATTTGGTTTAAGGAATGCATCCTTGGCTAACTTGCAAATATTAGAAACATGTTCTTTCTCGATATGAATCTATGATACAAATTATATTTTATGCATATATAATGCCAATTAGTTTCATTCCAATGTGTTATGGTGTGTTTGATGTGATAATTATTGTGCAAGTGATATTCTTAATAAAGATAAGTATATAGTTGTGATGAAGTGTGTGTACTATGTTGCATATCATATACACACTATGAGAGTGTCATGATGAAAATTAGATGTGAGAAATGTGAAGGATGGGTTTTGAAGGTCCACATGATATAACTTTTGTATTTCCTAATTGTAATTGAGGTTGGTGCCTCATTGTCTCAGTTAGTTTTAGTGCTTTGGATTAGGAGTTATTGGTATCTCATGTAGGTTGGTGTCTACAAATTAGATTTGGTATTGGTGTCTCCATCCTAGGTTGAAAAGCCTATGGATTGGTGCTTGCTAAATCATTGTAATTTCTCTATTATTTTGTGAGGTTGAATTTGGGAAGCAGACCATAGTAGCTATTCTCACCATGGTTTTACCCTTTTGGATTTCTACATAAATTCTCTTGTGTTGATGTGTGGATGCGCTTATCACTTACATAGTTTCTTTAATGATATTTTGAGAAGTGGTAATAGCTTAATGTTGCATTGGTTTTGAAGTTAAGATTAGCTTATATTGATTCACCCCCATGGTATATCTATGTGCTTAACAAAATCAATATTAAATGATTTAAATAAAAAGAGGGAGTAAGAAATAATCAAACCATTAACCAGGAGATCAAATCCAAAAAGTAGAAATTTAAGCATATATAAATATACATATACATATAAAAATATGTGCACATAATCAAGACTACTGGGGAAAAAAGGATTATAAAGAACCATCCTAGGTTCTAAAAAGATCCCAATATTATGGCATATACAATGCCATAACAAAATAATAAATAAAGATCAAGGATGAGGACCATGCGGAGTCAAAATAAGAGACCAAATCACCTTGCCTTTGAAGTTAGAGGAAGAAACACTCTACCAAATGGTGAATAAAAGATATATATATGCAAACGATGAAATCTTCCATGAACAATGCAATAAGTGATAATAGAAGGCTTGTGGAAACCTATAAAAACCTTATCATTTTATATTGATAAGAATATAGAATATAGAATTAAGAATACATAGAACTTGATAAGAAGAATATAGAATAAAGAATACATAGAACTTGATAAGAATGATTACTATGTAAAGATATAACACGAAAAATGATGTAGAAAGCTTGAGAATGTAAGATATATTATTGTAGATTTTGTCAAAGGAGTTAGAATTTATGAGGGGATGAAACCTTTTGCATCAAATCCAATCATGGGATATGTGGGAGACAAGATACATTCAAACTTACATGCTCAAAGTGCTAATCTTAGAAAAGTAATCAAAAGGATGACTATTAGAGGCATACTAAACTAAACTCAACATGAGTTACTAATAGGAAGCATTAGAAACATTTCTATTTTCAATGCCAAATGGTTCCCATATCATTGAGGGATGCTAAGATACCCCATGTAGATGTTATGCTCTAGTGCTCACATCCATGAAGAATAGGACAAAAACACAAACAAAACAGAAGACATGACAATTTAACTTTTGGACTACATGTCAAAAAATATATGAAAAAATCATACACTAAAAAAAGGTACAATTTGTAATGTAAAAAAGGTACAAGTTGGTTGTTTCTTCCAAAAATGTACCTATTTAGGTAATCATTGCCATCCCAATTAAGGATCTCACGAGAGGCTATTAAACCATGTCATGAATCTTGAGGGAAGGTGTTGGATACGTTCCAACAAGTAGATGGTGTTGTTTGTGCTAGATACATTCCAACAAGTAGATAGTGTTGTTTGTGCATAAGCAATCCCAAATGAGATGACCCTTCCTATGGTAATAAAATGAGCATTAAACTTCTTAAGGGAGCTAATTTGTTGGTTAAATTTGAAGCCATGACCATATGTTTAATTAATTCTAATAGTGCTTGAATTGACCCATTTACATACAAACTTTGGCTGGTAGTCTTAGACTTACCCACTTTTTATTTTTGTTGGCACAATAATTACCCTACCTAGTTTGAATGTTATTTTATGCAACAATGAGTGAAATGTGAAGTTGAGGACAACTAGGTCACTGTATTTTTAGATCGAGAGGTTCCTTTTTGGTAGTCAAGATCCGAAGCCTTACACATAACATGTTTGCACACATGAGCCTTACACATAACATGTTTCTTGATGGTTGTCTTTGAGATTTGGAAAATTTATTGCTCTTAGTTTTCTATCGTTCATCTTGGTGAACAACCTAGACATTTGAATATTTTTGGATTACTATTTGTGTTTTTTTCAATATATAGAGGCAAGGGGCTAGAAGCAATTTCAAAAGAGGTCTTATTGTGTAGGGGGTACACTATCAAGGTATTTGATAAAGTGTTTACGATATAGACCCATGTCATTGGTGGCAAAAAAAAAGTAATATTTGATCTTCAGACAACACTTAGTGAATTATGGCCCTAAATAGACTACAACGAATAATATCAATCATTAGAAATGGTAGCCTCCATATGATCAATAGTGTCGAGATCTTCAATCTTTTTCTTCACCATAACTGCATATAAATTTACAAATTGAAATCCTACTAATACAATAATAATAATTGAATTCCTTTGTACTCTTTCAAACTTGTAATACTAAGACAGTTACCTGGCGCCCATAGACTCGTAATTTTCTAAAAACCTCGATTAATGAAGTGCTGGAACATGAGTCGTTGGATGCAATTTAGGGCTGAATTATAA
This sequence comes from Chamaecyparis obtusa, assembly GCA_027943335.1. NCBI lineage: Eukaryota > Viridiplantae > Streptophyta > Pinopsida > Cupressales > Cupressaceae > Chamaecyparis > Chamaecyparis obtusa. Next base: position 204,343 of record BSBK01002825.1, on the reverse strand, counting down.
CGAGCACATGGATCACGAGGAACGAAAAACATGAACTGGTGACAGCGAACATATAGTTTTTATTTGTTTTACTTGACTTTTGGAGTAGACACGTAGCACCACTTCTCATTGGAATTGTTTCCTCGATAAAAACATTGACAGTACCAATATTTGTTTGACAAGACATTAAAAAAGGTTTGACAAGACAAAGTCTGCAACAAAACATAAATCTAATATAGCTGCCTAATAACTTTTTTAAGTTTTGGTTTTACGAGTCATAAATAAAATAAAATATCCATCGAAATAAAATATGTATCGGTTGAAACTAGGACTGGTAGTGAGCTTTCCAGATTTAGAAAAACCGTGTGTTGGACGGTGTGACTGCGACTCAAGTGTAGCTTGATTAGTTTATGAATTAAATTAAATCAGGCTAGAGGGAAAGAAGATTTGTAGACTATAGGCTTAGAGCAGGTAAGTGGATTGAATTGTTTAGTAGAAATGGATGTAGTCAAGCTTTCTACAAAATGTATAGTTGATCAAATTTTTAAAAATGGAAAACATAACAGATTTTTGTGAAATTTTTATCATCTGTTTTTCATGATCTGCAAATTTTATGGTTGAAAACCACAAAAAAATTACTGTATTTTCATAAATCTAAAAAAAAAAGTTTGACATTTTTTTTTGTCTTTAGTGCATTTTGTAGAGAGCTTAGCCCTGACCGTATAAATGGGCTTGCATTATTTTTTGAAATATAAAGAAAAAAAAAGAATGATAATGATAATTGTCATTGATGTTAGGAAATATGTTTGTTTTTAATGTGTTAAGATAAGCTTAAATTTGATGTTTATATGATTGTATTTGTTTTTTTTAATTTTAATTTATTTTTATTATAATACTATTAAAAAAATTATAAGTATTTTTAAAGTGGACAATTATATATTAGAACATGTTGTACAATATATAAAAAGTTCTTAAACTATCTAGTCATTCATAGCATATTTCTTGAATATATACAAGCATAATCAATCAAGTCAAGTTGTTTTTGTTTTCATCAACTCAATAAATTTTTATTTTATTAAAAAAATGATGTTTCTCATGCATGAAAACAAATTTATATCCACATTTCCACCCAAAAGAAAAATTGTATATAAAAATTTCCATATGTGCAATTATGGACTTATGGTGAAGTGATTAAAAGTGCTTGGCAACTATTAATGGGATTTTGAGATAGCTAGAAAATAGAAAATTAAAACCTTGTTCACTTAGTCAAATCAGAGGTAAACATAAAAGAGCACACACATGAATCATACACAATGAACACAAGGTTTTTACATGGAAAACCCGAAGTGGGAAAAATCACGAAAAATGTTAACTCTCACGAATAAAACACTAGTCAAGGTGGTTTTTACAAAAGGTGGCTCATTGTCAGAATGCTCACTGTAGGTGGGCTCACCGCCCCGAGAAAGAAGAGAAAAGGGATATCCATCATTATAGTACAACTGCCAAAAGAAACCCTTGGCTCACCACCTCTGTTGTCTAACAAAAAGAACACCCACTCTACTCACAACTTCACTTCACACTTCCACCAAACCTGTACATTGTATTTGACAGATCTTCTCCTTAACCAACCTCACTCAAGTCCATCACAAATAATATCTTACTTATACTAAACTGAATTACCAAGTCAGTCATCATAATTTTGAAATAGTTCCAAACTGAACATTCCCGTAGTGGGGAGGAATGAAAAGTGGACCAGACCACACACACTGCCTCGACCAAATAACATGTTACCCAAATGCCATAATATATGGAGCCCAATAAGAAATAACATGCTAGCAATTATGCCTCTAGACCACATCAACATGTTCCAAAATAGAAAGACAATGAAACCATACTGCCACAAACCATATCCGAAACAAAAGAGAATTTTAGACCACTTCCAAACATGAACATCACAAAATACACCACTTGAACACATTTTTTGGAGCACCATCCTTCCGGAGCACCAACATCCAGACGAAAAAAACCTCAAAACCATAGCAACAAAATAGAAATGCTAATTACAATACCATCCACCAAATCAATATGTTGTCATCAATGAAAACCATATCAACACACAACAACATAAAAAAATTTCCATCAAAGACAATCAATTTTGCAACATTGCAACCTCATTAACTTTGTAACATGGAATCTTTGCAACATCAACACTCCAACATCATCAATTCTGCAACATCAGCAATGAACTCCCCCTATCAACAATCTCCCCCTTTGTCATTGATGGCAACATCCATCAACAACCAAAACAAATGCACAACTGAATAGTCTTGTCACATACTTTCTCTCCCCCTTTGACATCAAGGACAAAGGAAGGCAACACGTTGCTAAGGAGAAGCCTTATACATTAGTCTAGACCAAGAATGTGCACTAAGATCCCTCGACTAATGAAGTTCTAAAGAAACTTAGTTTAAACTAGGAAGGGGTAATACCCCCAACTTCTCTTGGAGATACTCAAAAGTATCTTTGCATGTAAAGCTTTTGTAAAGATATATGCAATATATTTTTTCATAGGTGCACACACAAGTTCTACTTCACAGTCTAACACTCGTTCCTTCGAGAAGAGATACCCGATTCAAATATGTCTCCATGTGGAGTGTTGTACCAAATTTATTATGTAGGTGTTATCACAAATGATTGAGATTATCTCATCAAATACTACACCAATATTCTTCAAGATTTGTTTCATCCAAAGTACCTTTGAGAAATATGATGCAGCAACAATATATTTAGCCTCTTCATAGGACAAGGATACAAAATCATGCTTCTTACTGAACCAAGCAACCAATCGGGAGCCAAGGAAGAAAAATCCACGACTAGTACTCTTCTCATTATCAAAACTACATACCCAATCTACATTGGTGTAAGATTTTGGAGTAAAACCTAATCCTTTGGGATACTAGAACCTGAACTCCTCTGATCCTTTCAAATATTTAAAAATTCTTTTTACTGCAATAACATGTGACACTCTTGTTTTTTTCTAGAATCTAGCTAACAAACATACAACATACATGATATTTGGTTTGGTAACAATCAAATTTAGCACTTCTCTAATCATTTCTCTGTATTTTATCACATTTACTTTGGAGGATTTTCCTCCTTTGGTCAACCTACATTTGGTAGTTATGAGAGTACACACAAGTTTGCAATTCTCAAATCCAAACTTCTTCAATAGTTTTGTGATCAATAAACAACAAATTAAAACCTTATTCACTTAGTCAAATCAAAGGTAAACATAAAAGAGAATGCACATGAATCATACACAATGAACACTAGGTTTTTACACGAAAAACCCGAAGTGGGAAAAATCAAGGAGAATATTGACTCTCATGAATAAAACACCAGTTAAGGTGGTTTTACAAAGGGTGACTCATTGTCAGAATGCTCACTATAGGTGGGATCACCACCCCAAGAAAGAAGAGAAAAAGGAAATCCACCATTATAGTGCAACTGCCAAAAGAAACCCTTGGCTCACTACCTCCAGTGTCTAACAATAAGAACACCCACCTATTCACAACTTCACTTCACACTTCTACCAAACCTCTGCATTGTAGTTGACAGATCTCCTTAATCAATCTCACTCAAATCCATCACAACAATATCTTACTTATACTAAATTGAAATTACCAAGTCAGTCATCATAATTTTGAAACAGTTTCAGACTGAACATTCATGTATTGGGGAGGAATGAAAGGTGGACCATACCACACACACTACCTCAACCAAATAACACATTACCCAAATGCCATAATATTTGGAGCCCAATAAGAAATAACATGCTAGCAATTATGTCTCCAAACCACATCAGCATGTTCCAAAATAGAAACATAATGAAACCACACTTCCACAAAACACATCCGAAACAAAAGAGAATTTCATACCAATTCCAAACATGAACATCACAAAACACGCCACCAGAACACATTTTTTGGAGCACCATCCTTTCAAAGCACCAACCTCTAGACAAAAAAAACCTCAAAACCATAGCAACAAGATATAAATAGTAATTACAGTTGTAAACCTCTATACACAAGTTCTACTTCACAGTCTAACACTCATTCCTTCGAGAAGAGATACTCGATTGAAATATGTCTCCATGTGGAGTGTTGTACCAAATTTATTATGTAGGTGTTATCACAAATGATTGAGATTATCTCATCAAATACTACACCAATATCCTTCAAGATTTGTTTCATCCAAAGTACCTTTGAGAAATATGATGCAGCAACAATATATTTAGCCTCTTCATAGGACAAGGATACAAAATCATGCTTCTTACTGAACCAAGCAACCAATCGGGAGCCAAGGAAGAAAAATCCACTACTAGTACTCTTCCCATTATCAAAACTACATACCCAATCTACATTGGTGTAATATTTTGGAGTAAAACCTAATCCTTTGGGATACTAGAACCTAAACTCCTCTGATCCTTTCAAATATTTAAAAATTCTTTTTATTGCAATAACATGTGACACTCTTGTTTTTTTCTAGAATCTAGCTAACAAACATACAACATACATGATATTCGGTTTGGTAACAATCAAATTTAGCAGTTCTCTAATCATTTCTCTATATTTTATCACATTTACTTTGGATGATTTTCCTCCTTTGGTCAACCTACATTTGGTAGTTATGGGAGTACACACAAGTTTGCAATTCTCAAATCCAAACTTCTTCAATAGTTTTGTGATCAGTAAACAACAAATTAAAACCTTATTCACTTAGTCAAATCAAAGGTAAACATAAAAGAGCACGCACATGAATCATACACAATGAACACTAGGTTTTTACACGAAAAACCCGAAGTGGGAAAAATCAAGGAGAATGTTGACTCTCATGATAAAACACCAGTTAAGGTGGTTTTACAAAGGGTGACTCATTGTCGGAATGCTCACTGTAGGTGGGATCACCGCCCCAAGAAAGAAGAGAAAAAGGAAATCCACCATTATAGTGCAACTGCCAAAAGAAACCCTTGGCTCACTACCTCCAGTGTCTAACAATAAGAACACCCACCTATTCACAACTTCACTTCACACTTCTACCAAACCTCTGCATTGTAGTTGACAGATCTCCTTAATCAATCTCACTCAAATCCATCACAACAATATCTTACTTATACTAAATTGAAATTACCAAGTCAGTCATCATAATTTTGAAATAGTTTCAGACTGAACATTCATGTATTGGGGAGGAATGAAAGGTGGACCATACCACACACACTACCTCGACCAAATAACACATTACCCAAATGCCATAATATTTGGAGCCCAATAAGAAATAACATGCTAGCAATTATGCCTCCAAACCACATCAACATGTTCCAAAATAGAAACATAATGAAACCACACTGCCACAAACGATATCCGAAACAAAAGAGAATTTCATACCAATTCCAAACATGAACATCACAAAATACGCCACTTGAACACATTTTTTGGAGCACCATCCTTTCAAAGCACCAACCTCTAGACAAAAAAAACCTCAAAACCATAGCAACAAGATATAAATAGTAATTACAGTTGTATCGTCAGAAAATGGAAGCACTTCCATTTAGGACTGGTTTAGCCCTCCAAGTAAGTGGTTTGGGGTCATGTCAAACGCCTTGAATGGGTCTTTGGCTTGGATTTGGCTTTTTCCCCTATTCTGCTCCATTTTCCACTTCTTTTCTGCACAATTCTGGTATCCTAACCTAAAACTCCTGAGATTCTTGACCTCAGGGTCAAGGTCGACCTTTCTGGGTTAAGTTCAACCTCGACCCTGACCCAAGGTTCAAATCTTAGATTCTGAAGGTTTTCGAATGTCGAGTTTCAGAAAGATTTATTTCTCACTTCCGGGTCGGCTGTTTCAAATTTTGAAACGGTAAACTCTTAAATTATATTTAATTTAGGTCCACTTCCAAGGGCATAGGATTAATGGGAATTTATTTCTCCTATGTCGGCCTCTCTAGAAGTTTGTGCTGTAGACTAGTATAAAAGGAAGCCTTCTCCTCTCATTTTCACATCCCATCTCTCAATCCATTCTCACTCAAGCAAAATCCAGTATCTCAAGCATTATAAAGCAAGCACTTTTGATCAAGGAAGCATTAAAGAAATCATCTATATTCGAACATTCAAGCTCTCCATTGAAGATCAAAGATTCAAGCATTCAAACCTTTGAAGGGATTTGGTTCAAGCATTCAAGATTCATCATTCAAACCCTAGATCTATCCATCATGGTGGTGTGATCTTCCTTAAAGATCCTTTGTGCATCTTCAAGATCTATTCGTTCCTTCAAGGTGGATTCCAAGCATATACTCATTCAGGTTTTGATTTACATTTATGGTTTTTGATGTTGATTCCAAGCTTTCATATTAACATACTTGTTTACATTTCAAATACAATTGCATATCTATTGAATATCATAGCTTCGTTGCTCGATCTACTTATACTACTTGCTAGCATTCTCTATTTCAATTCTATTTTAAGGTTAATTCCAAAACTGGGGTTTGACCATGGCAAACCCCTCATCCAAACAACAAAATCATTTTTCTTGTAGGAACAGGTGTGGAACAACTAATTACAGAGCAGATTCGAACACCCTTTTCGACAAACTTTCAGGATTTGTGAACAAAATTTTTGTCGGAGCAGTGCAGGTCAAGGTCGACATAAAGGGGTCAAGGTCAACCTTTATTTGGGTCAAGGTCGACCTGGTTTAGAAAAGTAAAAGATTTATGTGTTTTCTCTGTCTCTGTGTTTCCAGGTCAAATCTGGTTGTAGAATTTTTAGAAACTGAGTACAGACACTAGAAAATAGCAATTTCCAGATCTGCTACCTTTCAAGATAAGTGTTTATGTTTTATTAGTTTATATGTCCACAACATTTTCCATCACACACCCTCACAACACATAAACCACATAGATATAAAAATATATCTTTATATATATTTTTATATCTTACAACAATACCATCCACCAAATCAATATGTTGCCATCAATGACAACCATATCAACACACAAAAACATCAATAATTTTCCATCAAAGACAATCAATTCTACAACATTACAACCTCACTAACTTTTTAGCATTGCAACTTTGCAACATCAACATTCCAACATCATCAATTCTACAACATCAACAACCAACTCTCCCTATCAACAATCTCCCTCTTTGTCAATGATGGAAACATCCATCAACAACCAACACAAATGCACAATCGAACAGTCTCGTCACATACTTTCTCTCCCCCTTTGACATCAATGACAAAGGAAGGAAACACACTGCCCCTCCCCCCCGAGGAAATCCCTATACATTAGTCTAGACCAAGAATGTGCACTAAGATCCCTCGACTAATGAAGTGCTAAAGAAACTTAGTTTAAACTAGGAAGGGGTAATACCCCCAACTTCTCTTGGAGAAACTCAAAAGTATCTTTGCACAAATATTTTGTAAAGATATATGCAATATGTTTTTTTATAGGTGCATACACAAGTTCTACTTCACAGTCTAACACCTTTTTGTTCATGAAGAGATACCAAATTGAAATATGTCTCCATGTGGAGTGTTGTACTGAAATTATTATGTAGGCGTTATCACAAATGATTGAGATTGGCTCATCAAATACTACACCAATATCCTTCAAGATTTATTTCAACCAAAGTACCTTTGAGAAATATGATGCAATAATAATATATTTATCCTCTTCATAGGACAAGGATATAAAATCATGCTTCTTACTGAACCAAGCAACCAACCAGGAGCCAAGGGAAAAAACTCCATGACTAGTACTCTTCCCATTATCAAAACTACATACCCAATATACATTGGTGTAAGATTTTGTAGTAAAGCCCAATCCTTTGGGATACTAGAACTTGAAATCCTTTGTTCCTTTCAAATATTTGAAAATTATTTTTACTACAATAACATGTGACACTCTTGGTTTTTTCTGGAATCTAGCTAACAAATAGACAACATACATGATATTCGGTTTGGTAACAATCAAATTTAGTAGTTCTCTGATCATTTCTCTATATTTTCTCACATTTAATTTGGAGGATTTTCCTCCTTTGGTCAACCTACATTTGTTAGTTATGGGAGTACACAAAATAATTTTAACTCACCTATCATAGACATCTCAAATTCATGTTGCATTTGATTAGAAAATTCTTTCCACATGCCACCATCTCCTCCAAATATCAAGTCATCCATAAAACCCATAACTACTAAAAGCTTTCTAATTCAAATTTGAAATAGAGTATACTATTAGTAGATCATTTATAAATTTTTTGATCAACCAAATACTTATCTAATCTTCCATACCAAGCTTTAGGAGCTTGCTTCAATCCATACAAAGCCCTCTTCAGTCTATAGACAATATCTAGATCATTTAAAAAATTAAATCCTTCTAATTGTTCAATGTAAATCTCTTCTTTCAATTGTTCATTCAACAACGTTGTCTCCACATCCATCTGATATATTCTAAAATTCTTGAATGTCGCAACTGTAAAAAATGTCCTAATACCTTCTATTGGAGCAACAAAAATTTCTTCAAAATTAATGCCCTCAATCTAAGTGTAGCTTTTGTAGATTAATCTTGCATTGTTTCTCACAAAAATGTCCATCCTTATCTATTTTATTCTGGAACACCCACTTGGTTTTAATAACTTATTTGTCTTCTACTCTAGGAACAAGTTCTCCAATAAGATTTTTCTCAATTTGTTCCAACTCCTTTTCCATTGCCTTCAACTAGCTTTAATCACAACAAGCTTCTTTGACTATCTTAGGTTCAATTTCAGAAAGAATGAATCCCTTATTCATATCTTCAATGGTCTGAATTGGAGGACACATCAAGTATAGTCTGGTCCAAATATTTCATAAAATTATTATGTTGCAGTGTCCTAGGAGTCAACAATAGTCTTCTAATCCCGTGTATCTCAAAAAAGATGTTAAATCCATTATTAACAAATTATCCCTCTCTATCAGATCTAAAGTATTTGATTTTTCTATCAACTTCATTTTAAACTCTAACTTTGAGTACCTTGAATGTAACCCATGTCATTCTAGAATGATCATCAATTGAAAACATAAAATACCTTTCATGCTATGGATTCATTATCCTGGTTGGACTGTCTAAGTATGTGTAAACCAACTCTAATGGTTTGGTAGTCGATAGATTTGTTTGTTCTCCCTCTTTATGTTCTTTGCAAATATTGTTATTTGGTTCAATTAATCTTGATAGATCTCTTACTTCCCTTCCCAAACAAATATTCATCAAATCATCATAGTGGGTGTGACACATCCTTTGATGCCACAACCAACATCCATCAATCAAGTAATGCCTTGTAGTAGCATCTAAAAGGTACATATTTCTTCCAGTTATTTTTCCTGTAGAAAGAACATTTTTATATCACACAACCATTATCCAATAAGACAAAATTGTATCCATTTTTGCACATTTGTCCAACACTTAAAATATTATGATGGAATCCTTTTACATAGTACACATTGTTAGTATTATGTATCCCATCAAAAGTCATAAAACCTAATCCAACAATTTGTGTAGTTTGATCATCTCCAAATCTAACAGATCCACCACCATATTTTTCAAGTTTCAGAAGCTTACTTTTTTCACCAATCATATGATTAAAGAAATAATTGTTAATCAACCACTCATTCTCATTGTTTTCAACATGTGTTGCATTAGCAATTTTAGTATTACATTCTAGAGATGTCACATTACTAACTTTAGGCTCAAGATCAACTTCTTCAACATAAAACAAACAATCACCTTCTTTTGATTTATCATCTAATATTCTATCATTTTCATTCACATAATATGCCTTCTTATTGAATTTTAGTTTTGTTCTTGTTCCTTTATCCAATCATCTAGTAGAAATATGACCAAACTTTCCACACATTAAACATTAAGAGGTAAGATACCTTTATAATTGTCAATTCCTTTCTTTAGCCTCCTTCAAAGTTTGCTTATGCTTCATCCGTGCTTTCATCTTTTGGATATCCATCAACCATTGTTTCCTTAATAGAAGTCTCAGATATGGGTTTGTCCTTTCCAAACTTCCTCATTTAAAATAAACTTAGAGAGCCAAATAATTATTCTTTGGTGAAATTTGGAGATCATAAGTTTCTTCAATTGTTGAGACCTTGTCACTATATCTTTCTGGTGAAGTCCTCAAAATATTTTATATCACATTTGTATCATCCAAAGTGCTACCAAGATTTATGATCTCATTCACAACATCATCAATTTTCTAAAATTAGCTCGCTATGTACCCTCCTTCCATCTTTAAGTTTACATATCTACCTTTAGCAGTCTACACCTTAGCTAGTTTAACTGTATCATTTACTTCATAAATATTTTTTATTTTTTCCCAAGCTTCATAGGTAGTCTCTATTACAACAACTTTCATCAATTCAATTTTAGATAATGCACTAAATATAGCATACTTTTCTCTTTCATTTTCTTCATAGGTAGCAATCTCATAAGTAGTAGGTCCATTTTCCAACATTGTAGATTTGTTCTCCAAATATTTTCAAGACCTGTAACTTAAAGAAATCAAATATCCCCCCATCTTAACTTTCCATAATCCATATTAGATCTATCAAAAGTATGAATAGTCAATTTGTGCACCATTGGATCTCCCTGAGTGGTTAAACTCAATATCTGGGAACCAAAGCTCTGATACCAATTGTTGGATTCCCCAAACAAATGAGAAGGGGGGGGGGGGGGTGTGAATCAATTGTCAAATAAATTTTTTTATCACTTTCATGGATCTGGAAATAGTAGATTAAAACCTTATTCACTTAGTCAAATTAGATGTAAACATGAAAGATCACACACATGAATCATACACAATGAAAACCATATTTTTATGTGGAAAAGTCAATGTGAGAAAAACCACAGAGAATGTTAAATCTCATGAATAGAACACAGGTTAAGGTAATTTTACAAATGATGGCTCACTACCAGAATTCTCATTATGGGTGGGCTCACTTTCCAAAAGGACTCAGCGCCTTGAGAAAGAAGAGATAAAGGAAATCCACCGTTGTAGTGCAACTACTGGAATAAATCCTTGGCTCACTACTGATACTCCTAAGAGTTATTTTTTTGTCATTAGTTATGATGAAGTCTTAATGATTTCAAAGTCATTCAATAATGAAGGAAAGTCATGTCGGTAAGAGCATCAAGCTAGTCGGTAAAAAGAAATAAAGGAAACACAGTTTTTGGTAAAGGCAGAGGAAGTTTAGTCACCAAGTAAGGCAGGATCAAGAAACGAACACTGAGTTGTACCGAGCTACAACATCCACCAAACCAAGAGATGATTTAGTTATCAAGTAATAGAAAAACATATTATCAAGCATGATAGGTCGACACAAGGAGAATCTACAGATACATTGAATCTGGACATTGAGTAGAAAAGGGTTTACAAATCTCAAGGAGATTGTCTCGTAGAGCATTGGAGATTCAAACATAATGATTATGTTTGATTACAAGGTGAGATACACCAATGAGAATTAAATATGATATATGCATTAGAGGAGTAACCAATCACCACTTAAGGAGATGCTTCTAGAACATTTCTACCGCTTCTAGAATTATGTATAAATGGATCAAAATGTGAAGATCAAATGAGAGATGAGAGAGTGCATTTGCAAAGGAGAAATTGTAGAAAGAAGGTGATGAATAGAGAAGCTACCAAGAAACAGAGTAGTAAAGAGTAGAGTGTAATTATGATTCAGTGTTGAATCTACTTGTGTGTGTGCAATTTGTACCTGATCTGTAGACACAACACTTCAGTAAAACATTAGAGGTTAGTTGAAATCAAAATCATGCAATCAATGAAAACTAATCTAACTAGGTGATTTATTGCCTTCTAGTAGATGCGAGTATGTATTCTCAGATTGTACCAAGATCAGTGACGTTGACGACACCTAAACGAAGGATTTGAATGCAAAATCTAGATATGGAATGAAAGCAATTAATCTACTTTTTTGGTTTTTCTATGCAATAATATGATAACAACTTGATATGAATCTATGCTAACAATGATATGGAAAATTGATATGCAAACTAAGCTAAGAAATAATATGAAAACTATGCAATAACAAATGAAGATCTCACAACAACTCAAATTCTCAAGATCGATTCTTCAGTCTCCAATTCAACAGCGTGAGTGTACAATTCGTGGATGGATGGATAATGAAGAGCTGAAGCCTTAATTTATAGAAATCTAGGGCTTTGGAGGTGCATGAAAGAAAGCCATAAATCACCCAAATAACTCAGGTTGATTTTTGAGTTATTTTTAAATAAAGGATATTTAACTCACAAAAAAATGCAAAAGCAGAGATCAACTCAAAATAGAGTTTAGCTTTAATTGATAATTGATAGTTGTCTGCTTTTCTTGATTGTGCATGATTTATTTATGAATTAATTTAATAATAAAGTGATTTATTTCCAACTTAACTGATTTTGAAAAATAAAACAATTGATTTATGGGTTAATCAATTATTTTTCAAACTTTTATTCAAAAATAATATTATTAAATATGACAACTTGCTTTAATTAATTAAATAAGAATTTAATCAATTATTCATAGGATTTTGGATTTATTGTCAAAATTAAATAATACAATTTAGGAATAAATAGAATTAACTTTAATTAAACAGTTAAGTGGCAGAATTAAATCTAATTAATTAAATATTGAGAATATTCAATTAATCAAACTTTAGGATAAATAGGATTTATCGCCAAATAATCATTAAATAAAAGATAATTAGGAATATTACTAGGAATATTCCCTGATGCAGAATTTATGATAATCAATTAGGATTCGATGATGTTCAGATGTGCCTTAGGTTAGGACTTTGATGTTGATTTCGTTCAATGTGTTGATGTAGGAGGTTAATGAACCTATAGCCCATTTTTGGGGTATTACATTTTGCCCCTCTTTGAATTACTGTACGAAGCGCAGTGGTTCAAAGACAGTCTGTGTTTGATAAAGAATCTGATGTTTGAAATTGATATTGATATGAGACAGAAACTGATTGAAATTGATATGAAGATAATAGGTCCTGAATGACCAAAGATAATGTTAACTATAACAGTAAATGAACCGATGATTGCAAAAAAGTGTCAAAACATTTGATTTTGAACCTTATGATTGCAAAGAAGTGAGTGACCGATTCCAGACCCGATTGTCCTTATATTGAATCACATTGGTATCACATCCGAACCCTTCAGTTTCCAAAGAACCAAGGAAATAACACAATTGAATCGATAGTTGCCAAAACTGATACAATTTACAAGATTAAGAGAATACCAGATTGATATGGATCTCGATGAATTTGATATGCCCTGAGTGATGATTGATTTTCCCCGAGCGATGAGGTCTTTTTGATGAATCGACAATTAGACGTGGTTGCTGTCTTGATTACTGAGGAAAGATATGATTTCAAATTTAGATTACAGACTTTGAATGATGTGCAATACCATGCCCCCTTTGGGATTAAAATTGAAATTTGACAAGAAAAGTCAGCGTTGAATAGTTCAGAAGCATGTTAATTGATGTAAGAAATGGTTAAACACATTCGAGAATGCATTCTGCATTGTTTAGAGGTCTTGGAGACCAAGTTTGACTAGGTTTGACCATGAGTTGACCATGGTTGACCAAGTTGAAATTTTGATAGTTTGATGTAAGATAATCAGTTAAGTTGAATTCTAGATTTCTGTGATGAATGAAGGTCAATTATGCAAGCAATAGACCGTCCTAGGTCCAAAAATTTTAAATCATGATTTTGACATAGTAAATGATCTTAGATTTTAATTTTGATCCCGAAAATGGATTCAGAATGTAGAAATTAGCCAGGGGTGCAATTTTCATGAAAAATGGAGCACTTTTGAAAATTAGGTCAAAAGCTATATAAAGGCCGGAAGGGTCATTTTCAATTCATTTCAACCTTTTGATTTTAGAAATCTTTGTGGAGCCCTCTGAGCAAAATGGTAGATAAAGCAGTAGAACTGAAGGTACCTGTGAGTTTGCACCGATTTGAGTGCAGTCGGAGACACTAGAGACCTCGACAGTACGGACATCCGATAGGTGGACCTCTGTGCTTTGCTAAAATGTCAAATTTTCCATGTTTTATAGGATTTTAGCAATTTTCATACTTCTTTTCCATTTTTGAATTTTGCATGCACGGAAACTCGTATGACTCCCCAGCGGGACTCATACGACTTTTCAAGAGTAGCTAGGTTGTTGTCTGATAAGTCCCCACGACTCGTATTAGAGGGACCCATGAGTCGTACGACATTCCGTCGGGTCCCTCATAACTCGTACGAGGAGTGATGCTTTGTCGTGCTACTATGGTTTGTCATTTGGTATGGTGCGGAAAGTCGTATGAATTTTCATGCCAGTCTGAGTTTTCGTATGGAAAATGGTGAGCACAAAAATCAGTATTAAGTTCAATTTTTGAATTTTCTAATTTCTTAGCCTGATTCCTGACCTGTTAACCTACCTTCTGAAATACTGAACTACCCCATTTCTGTCCTTGTAACCTATTCTGTGACCCAATTACTGATAGGATTCTATGCTTTTGTGCTGTGTAGGTCGTATATCCAGATGTACATGTTCGGATCTCTCATCCTGCTACTCAGAGATTATGTGTCTCCTTACCAGACCCTATGAGGTTCCACCTTGCTGCTTGTGGATTTGAGCACTTGATACATTTACTTGAGATTAGGGTAAATCACGGTTTATTGACTACATTGATTGAGAGGTTTCACTGAAAGATCCAGACCTTTCATTTGCCGACAGGGGAGATCATTGTTATCCCTGACGATGTGTACCGGATACTGCAAATTCCTTTCCATGTGGCTAGGAGACCAGAGTATGTGAGTTCGGGGAACTTAGGTGTGTTTGCTTTTAGACGTCTCTTTGGAGATGATACCCAGATGACGACCTCCATTTCCTGGGAGACCCTAGTTTAGAGATATGGACAGACACACCGATTAGAGTGTATTATTGCAGGTATGATTGGTGGTATCATTATGTCTTACCGTCAGCAAAATAGTCTTCTGATGGGCTGGGCCCCTATGGTAGCACGGTTGATGGCCACTCCCTCTGAGTTGGCTTGGGGTTAGTGTTTGTTAGCACACATGTTCTCCGAGATGCATGAGGTGGTGTATTAGGAGAGCAAATCTTTTTCTGCAGGAGCTCTTGTTCTACAGATATGGGCGTGGGAGCATATCCCCATGTTGAGACTTGTTTGTACTTTGCAAAGGTAGCCTAAGGAGCCTGTCATATATACCTATGCCAGATATGTCATACAAGGACGGATGGGTCATGTAGAGTATTGGAGGCGATGCCTCGATGACATGACTTTTGTTCACTAGAGACCTTATCTAGCCATTGAGCCTTGGCCTACTACTCGAGAGCAGTTTAGCTATTTCTTCTAGAGCCGTGTACTGATTGGGAGGTCCTCCTCCACCATAGAGAGATTTTTGATTACTAGGGTCTGGCAGCAGTATGGATGTATTCAGGATGCCCCAGAGGATTACGCTACATATGCACAGATAGGGCATGAGATTGGACTTGGATGGACACATAGGCTCTCTTATGCTTTGTGTTCACACGAGTACAGTGCTATTGTCGACAGGGATTGGGAGTACATACCAAATGTACTTGATTAAGGTGTTACTGATGGATTTATCTCATGGCTTGTTGACCATCCCATTCATAGATTTTCTGATCCTATTGAGCTGATACCCTCCATGGAGGAGGCGATGGATGTGACCGATGCTCCGATGGGACAGGGTCCCAGACCTACACATGCTCCTATCATACACCCCACACCTCTGAGATCCAGAGTGATGGCTCCACCACAGAGACCGGCAGGACAGATGAGGGCCCCTCGTCCTACTAGTGCCACAATAGGCAGATCTTCCAGTTCTCATAGACGTACTAGAGGAGAGGGTGGTACATTAGGTGGAGTTGGTTCAACAGATGAGGTACTTGCAGCTGAGTAGGTGGTGGGTGGTGGGATGGACTTCACAGAGGGGGATACTGGTTTTGATTTAGGTGCAGAGGTCAGACGCCACAAGGCGCAGAGAGCAGAGACTACGAAGTAGGCTGCCCCTAATACTGATATGCTAGATGTTGATCCAGTTGCTCCTCTTACCCCACAGGAGACCATTAGATGTCTCAGATTTTAGGTCAGGGACCTTAAGATACACAGTGCTAGGTGGGAGGATAGATTCATAGAGGCTGATAGACAACGTACTACACTCACTAGAGAGGTACAACGGTTATAGGTAGAGGTGATTCATCAGACCTCAAGATCTTCATATTATGTATTAGCTTATTATACTCCAGTTCCTTCAGCACAGAGACTTCCTACATACTCACAGTTCATGATGGCATCAAAGGGAGCTAGGGCCCCAAGAGCAGAGCCAGTGCTAGATGCACCACCTCCTCCTCCACCAGATGCAGAGGATCATGCTGATAGCTAGTTGATCTGTGATATGTTCTGACATTTTTGATCAGTTGATTTTGATATACTATACTTGTTTTGATCATTTGATATACTGATTCTGATAGCTCAGTTGAGCTTATTCTTTTGTATACTGTGCCAATAGTGCACCCCTGACTAGTTTGAGATTTTTGATATATATGAGATCAATATTTTGTTTGTGACTTCATATGTACTTGTCATGTTTTGATTTATGATGATATCGTGTTATGCTTATGCTATGGATAGAGTAGAATGTATGTATGGATATATGCAATGCAATGCAATGATTTCTTTCATATGTATGGATGTTATGCAAATGTATTTGATTATGGAAATATGTATGTATGATTTATGCTTATGCACATGGATGATTTGTAATGCAACAAATGATTATGATATGTAAATGCAATGATACACATGATATGTTTTGTAGGTATTGGTGAAGACAAGTACTCAATCTTATGTCAAAAAAGATGGTTAACCCAGGAGGATAACTGCTTGTGAGTCAATTGAAGAGACCTTCGAGTTAGGTTTTAGCTCTCGTTAGATTTGAAGAGATATTTGAAGAATTGTTTAAGCATTGAAGTTCGTTGAGTCATTGTGAGATCATGCAAACATGCAAAATTCAAAGAGACATGCAAAATGAAATGCAACCTAAGACCTAGGACCTAGTCACTGATCATGTGTCAGTTATTCTCATCATTGAATTTTTAGGTAATCAGATTTATCAATACAATGCCCACTAGTTACGAAACCATAGACATATGAATATCGATTTGTATGCGTAGGAATCAATACAACACCCACTGATTAGGAAACCATGGATATATGAATATTGATTTTGTTTTCAGAATGTCGGATTAGATATAAGCATCAAGGCACAAACACCAAGATGACCTAAATATCATGTCCATTTTGATATAGCAATTTGTATAAGCATCAGAACATAAACATCATGATGACTAGAATACACCTTGCATTACAAATACATCAAACAGTCAAGAGATCATTCTAAATCCAGTGTGAATTACCCGTAGTGACCCTTTATCATTCACATCCTTAGGTAAGATCACATTTCACAGTAGGAGAAAGAACTCACTCAAAAAGACAATAGTTAGATCAAACTTCCTTGAATTTTTCTGGTATCAATGGTCAAGGTATGCATGGCCATCCAATTCGAGATAGAGGCTCTTACAGTCGGACACCATTTCAATCCATAATTTCCAAAGTTGTTAGATTTTCACATACAAGAAGAAAACAAAGAAAAGATTATGCCCTCAGTCATCACCCTCTAAATCCTGTAAAGGACATCATCGAAGAGCTCGAAGGGACACAATATGCAAGATTCTCAATGTGAATCAGTAAGCATACAAGGAGATAAAAGCATGTAAAAATCATAGATTGTTTTTAGTTTGATGTTTGATGTTTGATGTTGATGCAAAATCCTTTCTGGAGACGAGACTGACTGAAAGACTCAAATGAAGCTTCAAAGGACTTTGACTAGATATGATACACCTAAGATACATTGGAGGCCATAGGATATGACATTGATTGCCCCAAAGTTTGGACATTGATATGATACATACGCTTGAGCTGATTGGTGTACAAACCGACTTATTGAAAACTGGAAATGTAGAGATAAACTGGGAGATATGTACAAACTAAAGCAAGACTGAAAGCTAGGAAAGACCAAGATTGCATTGATAGATGGAGCATTTTGAAACAAGTGGCACCCGTTTGCTGAGTTTTCACCATCTTGGTAGAGATTCTATTTTTGCTACCAAGGCGCCTGTTTCCAGGTTTTCACCTAGGCACTTTTTCTTTTTCTCATTTTTTTGTATTTTTCATTTTTTCAATTTTTTTTGTACTTTCAATATTTTTTACTTCTTTTGTGAATCATCAAGGTGCCTATTGCTAGGTTTTCACCAAGATGTTCATTTTTTCAGGACTTTTTCAGATTTTAAAGATTTTTTTAGGACATTTTACCATAGACTGAATGCCCGAGGCATAGAATTTTTTCAGATGGAGAATGTTGATTGGTTCTCAGAGCTGTTCTCCTTTAGTCATTGAGAGTTGATAGGCACCAGAGCCAAAAGTAGCAGTGATTACAAAGGGACCCAGCCAGTTGGGTTCAAACTTCCCCTTGCATTCTCTATGTGATTGATTTTTAGGATTCTCTCTCAAGACTAGATCACCAACCTGAAATTCTCTGTGTTTGACTTTCTTGTTGTAGCCTCTATACATTCTTTTCTGATACACTTTGAGATGATCATATGCTGCTTATTTGCACTCATCTAGTAGTTCAAGTTCTTGCAACCTAGACACTCTGTAGTCATCATCAGTTACTAGACCATGCATTCTGATTTTTAGTGATGGGATTTCAACCTCAATAGGCAGTACCACTTCAGAACCATAAACTAAAGCAAAAGGAGTAGCCCCAGTGGTCATTCTGATACTTGTTCTGTAGGCCCAGAGAGCTAGATTGATCATGAGATGCCAATCTCTTCCTATTTTATTAACTGTACGATGCAAGATTTTCAATAGATTCTTATTAGAAGCCTCTGCTTGTCCATTCCCTTGAGGATAATAGATAGATGACCAATGTTGTGTAATCTTGAATTTGGCACATAAATCATCTAGATCTTTGTTCTTGAATTATCCACCATTATCTGTGACTATAGAATGTGGAATACCATACCGACATATGATGTAGTTCAAGATGAACATAGATATTTGCTTGCCAGTTGCTTGAGTCAAGGGGACTGCTTCTACCCATTTTGTAAAATAATTTGTAGCTGTGATTATATGGGTATGTCCATTAGAAGAATGAGGATGTATAGCTCCTATAAGATCAAATGCCCATTGGTGAAAAGGCCATTGTGTAGTAAAGGGAATTAGATCTCTCCCTAAAGCATGAATTAAGTTGCCATGCACTTGGCATTTTTGACAATTCTTAGCAAACTTGATAGACTCTTTCTCCATTTCAAGCCAATAGTACCCAGCCCTAATAAGTTTTCAAGCTAGTGTTAAACCATTCGAGTGTGACCCACAAATACCATCATGTACCTCTTCTAATGCACGTTGAGACTCTTCCCGTTCTAAACATCTAAGTAGCGTACCATCTAGACCTTGTTTGTACAGATCATGACCAATGATAACATATCGGGAGGCATTACGAATAAGGTATCTCTTTTCATGGCGGTTGAAGGTATCAAGAATGATTTGGTCTTGGAGATAGGAAAATAGGTTTTTGTATCTGGATGCATCATGACCAACAACAGTGCAGATCATGCAGGTTTTGGGAGAATCATATGCAGGATAAGATAGTGCTTCCACCAGGAACTCATAGCGTAGCTCATGTTCAGGTTGTTGTAATAGAGTAGATAGCATTGCCATTGCGTCGACATCCTTATTTTCCATTCTAGGTATTTGCTCAAATGTGATAGATATGAAATAATTCTTTAGATCATCTACCATTCTTTTGTAAGGAATGAGCTTTTCATCTTTAGTTTGGTACACATCATTGACTTGATGGATAACAAGTTGTGAGTCTCCATGAATGTGTAATTCTATTACTCTCCACTCAATTGCTAGTTTCATACCATTCAAAAGGGCTTCATATTCAACAATATTGTTTGTGAAAGGAAACTTTAATCTGAATGCTTTTGGGATTGAGTATCCTTGAGGAGGTATGAACAATATGCCCACGTTTGACCCATTCTGTGTATAGGAGCCATCAAAGAATAACTGCCATTCTCTAGAAGAAAGATTCATGATAGAGGAATTTGGAAATTCCATTTGCATTGGTATATTATCAATTAGAGGTGCATCTGCTAATTGATCAGCAATAACCTATCCTTTTATAGCTTTTCGTTCCACATATTCAATGTCAAATTCACTTAAGAGCATGACCCATTTAGCTAAACTACCTGTGAGGGCAGCTTTGCTTAAAAGGTACTTGAGTGGATCAATCTTAGCTACCAAATGTGTGGTATGAGCTAACATGTAATGTCTCAGTTTCTGTGATGCAAAGATCACAGCTAGACAAGCTTTCTCAATTGTTGAATAGTTCTTCTCATATGCAACCAATGTCCTACTGATATAGTAT
Source organism: Chamaecyparis obtusa (assembly GCA_027943335.1). Classification (NCBI taxonomy): domain Eukaryota; kingdom Viridiplantae; phylum Streptophyta; class Pinopsida; order Cupressales; family Cupressaceae; genus Chamaecyparis; species Chamaecyparis obtusa. Next base: position 183,702 of record BSBK01002825.1, on the reverse strand, counting down.
ATAGCTCTTTCCTTTTTGTTCTCATCATGTTGGGCAAGCAATGCCCCTAGTGATGTATCTGTAGCAGAGACATATAAGATCAATGGCTTCCCATGAATAGGAGGCATCAAAATAGGAGGATTGGATAGATACTTCTTGATATGATTGAAGTTCTTCTCACATTTTTCATTCCATGCAAAGGTCACACCTTTATGTAATGTTTTTGTAAAAGGTTGTGATATGTCTGCTAGCTGTGATATAAATCTTCTAATAGATTGAACTCTTCCTTGCAATGTCCTCATTTGACTAATATTCTTTGGAGGTTGCATTTCCATTATAGCCTTTACTTTAGCTGGATCAACTTCAATGCCCTTCTTTGAAACTATGTATCCTAAGAGCTTTCCAAAAGTGACACCAAAAGCACACTTCTTAGGATTTAGTTTGAGACTAAATTTCTCCATTCTGTCTAGTACCTTGCTCAAGTCATCTAGATGTACATCCCTAATCATAGATTTTGCTAAAGTATCATCAACATAATCCTCCATAGTCCTATGCATCATGTTGTGAAAAATAGATGTCATGGCTCTTTGATATGTAGCACCAACATTTTAAAGCCCAAATGGCATGACATTCCAACATAAGGTACCCTATGCACATGTGAAAGCAATTTTCTCTTGATCTTCTGGAGCAATTTTTATTTGATTATATCCAAAAAAACCATCCATTAAAGAATACATCTCAAAGCCCGAAGTCATGTCCACTATCATATCAATGTTAGGTAATGGAAAATCATCCTTAGGGCATGCTCTATTCACATCTCTAAAGTCTGTGCACACTCTGATTGATTTATCTAGTTTTGAAATAGGTACAATATTAGAGATCCACTCTGCATAGTCAATAACTTGAATGAATCCGGATTTTAGGAGCTTCTCTAATTCAACTTTTACCAAGAGTGCAACATGAGGATGCATCTTTCTTAACTTTTGCTTAATAAGTTTGACATTTGGAGCTATAGATAAATGATGCATTATAAGATTAGGATCCAATCTTGGCATATCTGAATATTTCCATGCAAAGTTGATCTTCTTCCCTGTTAGGAATGTTGTAAATTTTTGCTTCTCTTCTTCTGATAAAGATTGTGCTACATGGATTAATTGTGGTTCCTCTGTTGTTCCCAAATTGATAGATTGAGTGGGCTCAATTAGAACTGGAGATATGTCCTGTAAATGACTCGGAAGGACATCAAATATCTCATCCTTAGGCACCTCAGAGAGGTTTTCACCTTTGGATACGTCTTTTATTTTTACTTTTGTAGGTTCTGAGATTGCCACAAGTGGTTTTCACCCTCATAACTCTTTTTCTTTTTCTTTTTATTATTATTATTTTTCTGACTAAGATATTTAATGTCTGACTCCGTCATGCTAACGCTTGGTTCACTGATGGAAGTACTCATAGGCTCAATTGCATTGAGGTAGCAAGCAAGGGCATAGTCATTCAGGAAGGTATAAATACCATGGCTCATATTTGTGGAGGTTTGATCAATAAGTTTTGGATATTGGATAGTCAAAGTGGGGAAAGATTGGGAGATAGTGTTTATGGATATGGATATGTCATCATTGGTCCTAACCTGACACTCAAGTTCAAAGGTGATATTACAACTTAAGACATTCAATTTGTGAATAGGCTCAATGTCATTATGGGAGTCCAATTCAGCCATAGGTGGATCAGACTCGATAAGTTCATCATTTCGCTCTAGACTTACGTTGGGTTCAGGTGCATATTGGTGAATAACATCAACATGTTTCTCTGTAATAAGCTCATCTTCTTCTAGAATGGCTCCCCATTCAGAGTCATTAGATTCTTCATCTATGCCTCTAGGAAATCTAAGAACATGAGTAAAGTCAGGATGAATACCTCAAGAAGGGTTACCCTCATATTCTAATTTGAATTCATACTCATGAGAATCTATCTCAGAATGACTACCACCTTCCTCTTCTGTAGACCCACGGTGGGCACTAGAAATGTGTGTGTGAAATTTGTACCTGATCTATAGACACAACACTTCAGTAAAACATTAGAGGTTAGTTGAAATTGAAATCGTGCAATAAATGAAAACTAGTCTAACCAGGCAATTTACTAGCTTCTAGTAGATGTGAGTATGTATTCTCAAATTGTACCAAGATCAGTGACCTTGACGTCACCTAAACGAAGGATTTGAATGCAAAATCTAGATATGGAATGAAAGCAATTAATCTATTTTTTTTGGTTTTTCTATGCAATAATATGATAAAAACTTGATATGAATCTATGCTAACAATGATATGGAAAATTGATATGCAAACTAAGCTAATAAATGATATGAAAACTATGCAATAACAAGTGAAGATCTCACAACAACTCGAATTCTCAAGATCGATTCTTCAATCTCCAATTCGACAGCGTGAGTGTACAATTCATGGATGGATGGATAATGAAGAGCTGAAGCCTTAATTTATAGAAATCTAGGGCTTTGGAGGTGCATGAAAGAAAGCCATAAATCACCCAAATAACTCAGGTTAATTTTTGAGTTATTTTTAAATAAAGGATATTTAACTCACAAAAACATGCAAAAGCAGAAATCAACTCAAAATAGAGTTTAACTTTAATTGATAATTGATAGTTGTCGGCTTTTCTTGATTGTGCATGATTTATTTATGAATTAATTTAATAATAAAGTGATTTATTTCCAACTTAACTGATTTTGAAAAATAAAACAATTGATTTATGGGTTAATCAATTATTTTTCAAACTTTTATTCAAAAACAATATTATTAAATATGACAACTTGCTTTAATTAATTAAATAAGAATTTAATCAATTATTCATAGGATTTTGGATTTATTGTCAAAATTAAATAATACAATTTAGGAATAAATAGAATTAACTTCAATTAAACAATTAATTGGCATAATTAAATCTAAGTAATTAAATATTGAGAATATTCAATTAATCAAAATTTAGGATAAATAGGATTTATCGCCAAATAATCATTAAATCAAAGATAATTAGGATAATTAGGAATATTACTAGGAATATTCCCTGATGCAGAATTTATGATAATCAGTTAGGATTCGATGATGTTTAGATGTACCTTAGGTTAGGACTTCGATGTCGATTTCATTCGATGTGTTGACGTAGGAGGTTAATGAACCTATAGCCCATTTTTGGGGTATTACACTACCGAGTACAAATTTGGTATTGTGAGTAAAGCATAGTATGAGGTAATCAGTTAATGAGCACGTTGAGTCTGATAAGCATATGATTGATGTAAGTACTACATACATATTTGTTACTGATTAATTTTGTAATCATAATTATAAAGTCTCTTAACCGAGCAGATCCTAACATATCTTACATTGTAAATCCTTTAATAGGATATAGTTCTTAGATTAGAATTGTAAAGTCCTTTAGTGAGGTAGACTTAACTAGTCTTTAGACTCTTAATAGGGTTAATACTCTTAACATGGCAAGGTATAAAAAATAGCTAATAGTGTAGCTCTAACTGATAAAACTTTTTACTGCAGTAGTGAAGTTTTGTGGGTGTCATCGCCACCACAGTTTTTATCCTCTAACAAGGATTTTTGTGATACCAAAATGAATGTGTTATGAGTTATGTTTATTGTTAATTCTTTATATGTTTTATGAGATGCATGCAAAGTTATGAATTTGGTGAGTGGTTAAGAAATATAGTTAAAAGTGTTTTGTAGTATTGATTCACCCCTCCCCTCTCAGTACTCACCTTTCCATACTTAGTCCAACAACTACCTCTATTATCTAACAAAAACAACACTTGCTCTACTCACAACTTCACTTCACAATTCCACCAAAACTTTGCACTATATCTAACATATCTTATCCTTAATTAACCTCACTCAGATCCATAAAAAATAACCTCTTACTTATACTAAACTAAAATTAACAAGTTGACCATTGTCATTTTGAAATAGGTCCTAACTGAACATTCCTGTGTTGGGGAGGAATGAAAAGTGGACCACACCACACACACTGCCTTGACCAAATAACATGCTACCAAAATGTCATAATATCCAAAGCCTAATAAGAAATAATACACTAGCAGTTTTGTCTCCAAACCACGTAAACATGATCCAAAATAGAAAGACAATAAAACCATGCTGCCACAAAAGAAATCTGAAACAACAGAGAATTTTAGATCACTTCCAAACATGAACATCACAAAATACACTACCAAAACACATTTTATAGAGCACTAGCCTCCAAACCAACAAAACCTCTAAACCATAACAACAAAATAGAAATATTGTGATGCAAGGGCATCCTAGGGTAGTTGTAAAATCTGCATGGTGGTGTGTTGAAGTGGTTTTGTGTTACTTGGTTGCAGCTTTAATTGAGGATCTCGGTCATTGAAGGGGCTCGGTCACTAAAAGGAACTCGGTAAAACTCTGGCGCTCGACAAAGCTTGTACTCGGTGATGCTTGTGGTGCTTGGTCGACATACTTGCTCGGTGATGCCTAGATGGCTCAGTTGTCTTACTGGTGCTCGGTAGTTATGGCTTATCGACTAGAGTTCTTGGAGTTTTGGTTGGCTAACTTGGTGTATTTAATGTTGGTAGCTTGTGTTGTATTCTCCTATGTGGATCTAGAGACTGACATGGAGAATTAATTATTTGTAAGGCTATTTGAGAGTTGACTATTTTTGCATTTAATATTTGTTTGTTGTAGAAGCTGACTTGGCTTAGGAGTTAATTGTTTATTCCAGCTGACTTGTGGTTAAAGAAATATATTTAAGGAGTGTTTACATAGTTGTTTAGGGGAGTGGTAAGTCAGTCAGTGGAGGTAGATTGATAGGATAATATTTGGATCCTACGAGATCTTGAAGATCAGATTGTTTGTGTGATATTGTAATAGGAGAGCTAGTGGTTTGCATGCTTGGAGACAAGGAGATTTCTTGGTGGCTTGTGAGCTCAAGTTTATATTTGCCTTAGTGTTTCCACTAGTTTCTAATGTGCTATAAAGTTGGACTAGCTAGGAGATTGTACAATTACTATTGTAATTGATTGTATTTGGCCCTAACCCGTAAGGCCTTACAACCGGGCATGTTGAATAAAATTCTATTTGAGCATTATATTGTTGTGTTTCTGCTATTGTTGTTATTGTGGTTTTTGCTGGTGTAGACTTGGACTATCCATTCTGGAATTATCCATTATGCCTTGCGTTAGGTTGTATCTGAGCTTGAAGTTCTTGAGTGTATAAACCGATCACCGAGTTGAGGCAGTTTGCACCAGGACCTTGGGTTGGTGATTTGTTGCCTTGGGTTTTCAAAGATCTTGAAGGATGCCTCTGAGAAGATTGGACCCTAGGGCGATTGCAAATCTCTATGATGCTATAGAATCAAAGATTACAGAGAAGGTCAAAGTAGATTTCAGATCTTAGATGGAATTGATGAAGAATAACATGATCATTGAGATCATGAGGGCTGTTGTCGGTATGCCGATGAATCTTGGTATTGAAGATGGCTATGAGGAAGCTGATGAAGACTTTGAAGCTACTGGATCTAGTGGAGATGATCAGAGAGACAAATCTGGTGAAGACAGAATTGGTTGGTTGCATAGATCTGGAGCTCGGTTAAGTACTAGTTACCGAATGGAAGTTTCTACTTTCTCTGATACTTTGAGACCTGAGAATTTGATTGATTGGATTGGTGAGTTAGAAGATTTCTTTGAGCTTGAAGAAATTAAAGATCCTCTTAGAGTAAGATTGGCATAGACTAAGTTGAAAGGGCATGCTGCTCTTTGGTGGAAATAATTACAGAGGGATAGAGAAGATGAAGGTGAAATGAAGATCAATCGATGGAGGTTGATGGTGACTAAGTTGAAAGCTAAGTTCATACCTACCGACTATGAACTTGACTTGTTTAAGAAATTGTAGAATCTGAAGAAAAAAGATTTGACTATGCAAGACTATACTGAGGAGTTCTATAAGTTGACTATTCAGTCTGGACACAAAGAACTTGGTAAAGAAAAGGTAGCTCGGTATGTGAATGGTTTGAGATTCAATATTCATGATGAGCTTGGTATGTTGAAGATTGATTCGGTTGAGGATGTTTATCAGTATGCTTTGAAGGTAGAAGATAAGTTAAAGAGGAGACAACATGGTAATTCCTGAGGGAAGGAGAAGCTTGATCACTTGGTGAAGGATAAATTGACTATTGAAGATGAACCAAAACCTGTGGAGCTAAGGAAGAGGACAGGTAGGGTTATCTTTTAAGGGTACTTGTTATAATTATGGTGAAGGAAATAGATCTTTTGAATGTTCACATAAGAAGCTTGGTAATACTAGGAATGTTGGTGAATGAGAACATATTGAATGAACCTAAAGTAGAATCATAAAACTTGCTAGTTCGAAGAACATTGCTCGGTACTAAGGTAGAACCTTGTCATAGGAGTAATTTGTTCAGAACTTGGTGCAAGTCAGGAGGTAAAATTTGTAATGTGATTATAGATAGTGGTAGTATGGATAACCTTGTAGTTGAGGAGATGGTTCAAACACTTGGTTTGAAGAGAGTGAGACATCCTTATCCTTATAGGATTGGTTGGTTACAAGATGTTCATGCTCTGGAAGTGAGGGAGCAATGTCTTGTTGAATTTCAGATTGGCCGGTCTATGGATCAAGTGTTGTGTGATATTGTGGACATAAGTAGTTGTCACATATTGCTCGATAGACCTTGGCAGTATGATTGCAGAGCTGTGCATGACTATTTAAAAAATGTATTTATTGTTGAGAAGAATGACATGAAGTTTTTCTTGATGCCTTTTCTAGATACAACACTCGGTAGGAGGAACCTGAGATTTGGAAGTCAAGATGAGTTGAAGGATTCTGAAAGGATTAGAGATCAGTATGGAGAACAGACCTGTGGACTATCAATGAAAGACTTGAAAAGATAGAGAAAGTAGAAGTGGAAGAGTATTCAAGGTGAAGACTCGAAGGACTTGTATGTGAAGGACCAGTTTGGGGTTTATGTGTTGAATTCCATAAGATGTTCTTCCTGCCTTTGAGAACATCTTTTCAAACCTGGGGTGTTTGATGTAGGGGCATCCTAGGGTAGTTGGAAAATCTGCATGGTGGTGTGTTAAAGTGGTTCTATGTTACTTAGTTGTAGCTTTAACCAAGGATCTCGGTCATTGAAGGGGCCCGTTCACTGAAAGGAACTCGGTTAAACTCTAGCACTCATCATAACTTGTACTCAACGATGCTTGTGGTGCTTGATCGACATACTTTCTCGGTGATGCCTAGCTGGCTCAGTTGTTTTACTGGTGCTCAGTAGTTCTGGCTTATCGAATGGAGTTCTTGGAGTTTTGGTTGGCCAACTTGGTGTATTTAATGTTGGCAGCTTGTGTTATATTCTCCTATGTGGATCTAGAGGATGACATGGAGAATTAATTGTTTGTAAGGTTATTTCAGAGCTGACTGTTGTTGTATTTAATATTTGTTTGTTGTAGAAGCTGACTTGTCTTGGGAGTTAATTGTTTCTTTTAGATGACTTGTGGTTGAAGAAATGTATTTAAGGAGTATTTGGGTAGTTGTTTAGGGGAGTGGTAAGTTAGTCAGTGGAGGTAGATCGATAAGATAATATTTGGATCCTGCGAGATCTTGAAGATTAGATTGTTTGTCTAATATTGTAATAGGAGAGCTAGTGGTTTGCATACTTGGAGACAAGGAGATTGCTTGGTGTCTTACGAGCTCAAGTTTAGATCTAACTTAGTATTTCCACCAGTTGATGATGTTCTACAGAGCTGGACTAGCTAGGAGATTGCACAATTACTATTGTAATTGATTGTATTTGGCCCTAACTCGGAAGGCCTTACAATCGGACGTGTTGAATGAAATTCTATTTGAGCATTATATTATTGTGTTTCTGTTGTTGTTGTTGTTGTGGTTGTTGCTGGTGTAGACTTGGACTATCCATTCTAGGATTATCCATTCTATCGTGCGTCATATTGATCATAGAGTAAGTGCACCAAGATGGTGAACAAAAAGGGGGGTATAAGTGGCCACTTTTTTTTTTTTTTTTATAAAATCAAGGAAACCTGAACTTCACATAGAGATTTGAGGGTCATGCACTCAAAACTAGGAGTTATGTAAACAATAAGAATTGTAGTACTCTGAATCTAGTTTCTAAATTGCTAAAGTTTTTAAAAAATGGATAAGATTAAGAGGGTCAAACCTCTCACGCACAAAAAACTATTCCTAATTTTTTTTAGAAAAACATAACATAGTTGTTTCTGTGCGCTTGAAAAACTCTATAGTTAGATTAGCATTTTGCAAAACCCTTTGGTAGGATGATAGGTAAGAGTGAGATCTAGAAGTTGTGTATTTTTTGTAATTTTCTGTTTAGTAATTTATTTTTTGTGATTTTTTAAGTGATCACATCCTAAAAATTTGATACCTGTTCGTGCATTGGGCATAAATTGCATCAAAATAATCCAAATTGCAAACTAAGGTGTATACAATCCAGTGTAGAACAATAATATGTAATTTGTTTTGAATTTGGTCAAGTAGATCAAAAGTTAATAAAAAAATAGTAGACATATGTCTGTGAGGACTGTGAAGACACTAGTAAAAAAAATTAAAGTTTACAATGCTAATGTTGTCCAAAAATAGAAACAATTATATGGTCAAAAATCTTAGAAGATGTGTGAGATGATCGTAGTAATTTTAGAGATACCCACTTGATCATTTGTAAAGATGATGATGACGAAGTCGAGAAATCATGTTGAAAGAAGAAAAAATGTGTAAATGGACAAAACTGGATGGAAAATGGGCTTGTAGGCCTTAGGGTCATATTCTAAACCTTTTACCAAGCCATAACATGTATGGGTTATGGTGTACAAAATAACCCGCTCGGGTTTTAAAAAGAAAAAATCACAATTTCAAGTTCTACATAACTTGTACGGGTTATAAAGACATAAAACAACATTTTCAATTTCATATAAGTCTTATTGGTTATGAAGACATTAAAAAAATTGCTTGTAAATGTGTAATAAAATACACATTTGTTTAGATTTACATATATGATATGTTTCTGTGTAGGTATATATGCATATCTATAGTTATATATACATATATTTATATAGATATATGTATATATATCTATGTACATGCATGACTTCTCTCTCTCTCTCTCTAGTTTTATATAACTCGTACGGGTTATAAGAAATTGCGAACATTGTCATAAGTTTACATAACTCGTTCGGGTTATGAGAAATTTTGAATGTTTTCATTAATTTACATAACCCATATGGGTTATGAGGAATTATTTATATTTAAGTCCCAATGGCCTAAAAACTAGCAATGCAAGTTGTTTGAAGGCCCCACTGTTGTTGCACATGATTTTTTGGGACAGTAACAGTCAGGTTTTGTTTATTTTATTGTCAATTTTTCTTTGAAATGATTGATTTGTCTTATTTTTTGGATTATTTTTGAAGTTATTTTATCATGGTTACTTTAGATTATAATAAACTGATGATCATTTGTTGTTTTTGTGCTATTTGATTGTAAATTTTCCTCATGATATTACGTGTAGGACAATCAATATCAACAATGGGAAAGAACAAGAGAGGAATGATTGAACAATAAGAGGCAGAAAAGGAAAGACAAAGGGAGCGTATGAGGAGATTACGTGAAGGTACACCATCTAATGCACCTAATGAAAATGATGAACATTCAACAATTGAAATTGATATGATGAAATGTACCAAATCAAAATGATCAACATACACCAATTCAAATGCATGAGATGAATCCACGTAATGAATGCGATGAACATAGACCATTTGAAAATGATGTAATGAATGCACATGTTAATGAAATTGAAGAATATTTACCATTTTAATTTCATGTGATTAATGCACATAATGCACCAACATTAAAACCTCCTACAATAATTCATAGAAAACTAAAGTTTCTAGTAGACATTGATGAAAATATTGTGAGGCCAATTCATGATAAAATTTCTGAAAGAACTTGTAGAAGAATGGTTATAAGAATGTGGAATAACTATTTTGAAAACTTAAATCAAAGTGGAAGATGCCAATTAGTTGTTGAAATGATTAAAAATATGAAATTTAGAGAGACAATGAAAATTTTGAGGTCAAGAACATCTAAAAATAATAGTGAGAAATATTTTTGATGCATACCAATCCATTGGTTCGAAATCATGCTCTAAAGATGATAATGTTATTGTCGTGTCCTCACATCAACCATAATGGGAAAGGAAATGAAAAAATCTTGTTTAATAAGCAAGATAAGCAAGTCATTAAGGATAAGTAGAACCACATTACACCATGCTATAGATAGGCGAGAGAAAATTGAGGATCCTAACAATAATTCTCTTTGGGCATTCTCAGGTATACTGCCATGCAAGGACAAGGTTGTTGTTGATGCACTAAGAACATTAATTGAGAAATATTGGTATGAAAACACAAGGGTTTCACCCAACCAAAGAGATTTTTTTAGAAGGCGAATTGGAATTAGAAATCGTGAGCCACATCCAAAACACTATTTAGATATGACACAAACACAAGTTTATGAAAGGTTTCTTCAAAGCTTTCCTCGGATTAAAATTAGTCAAAGATTTTTTGAGATGACAAAACCATTTTATGTTAAGATTAATCATGCACGTACTACATGTTGTTGTAGGGTCTATATTGAATTTTCCATGCATTATGAGATTTATCACTATATATGTGGTACTTTGCACGCTAAAAATATTTTGCAGGAATGTGGTCTACAAGCACCTCCTAAGTCACCAAGAGACTTCATTTCAAGTGTACTCTATAAATTAGATGATGGGTACATTTATTATAAGATGATGTGTTTGAAAGGATTTTGTCCTACATGTGGTGGTTTGCAAAAGTTGCATAGATTCTTACATCTCGATAACACACATGAAATTTGGGTAGGAACTAGTTTCTTTTAGAAAATACAAGTCAGTCACATATGGTGTTAAAGATGGAAAATAATTAAAGAGGTGTGAGTTAGTGAAAAGGGATATATACATAGCTTATTTTATGAAGATGTTTCAAGACAAACTATTTTATGAGTACATAGGTCACGCACATAGAGCTAGGTGGTTAGATGAGTAGTTCAAGTTGTGTAAGGACACTTTCCCCGTCAGTACTATTGTCTCTATCATTGATTTTGTAGAGAATTATACACTAAAACCTCAAAAAGAAGTACAACCTATGTTACCACTCTACACAAGTTACAATTTTTGTACACATAGTATGCATGCCTGCACATGATAGCACAGAGGAGGAAAGAAAGGTTATAAGAGAGTATCACTTCTATATTAGAAATGATCATACATATTCCTTAGAGTTTATGCAAGGATTCTTTAAATTTTTCTAGGACAGTTCAAGGGAAAGAGGTATAAGATACAACCAATACTTAATATGGTTAGACAATTGCACCTCACAATTCAAGAATGCAAGGATGTTTTGTTGGTTGAATATGATGCATATGAAAAGTGGTATGCAAAATTTTTGGAATTTCACTGAGGTGGGTCAAGCAAAGGGAGAGCATGATGGTGTAGGAGCATGTGTGAAAAGACCTCTTACTAGAGAGGAATTGAAGTATGAAGGTGGTGCAGTGTTAATAGATGGAGAAATAATTGTACAATGGTGTAAATCTACGATGGGACCAAGTAATGCAGGTAAGTCTATGGTTTCTAGATTTTTTTGGTTAATACATGAATCTAACATTGAAAATTATTTAGATTGTTGTACACTTACAAGATCAAGTGACATGCATTCATTTAGAAGTTCAAATGCAACATCATTATCTATTTATACTAGACATATTGTATGCTTTTTCTCTTCGTGTATGCATTTTTTGTGGGATGAATGTGAATCAAAAGAGTGGGTCAACCAATGGTCTTGTAGACCTTTGCAAACCCTAGATACATATCAACTTCCTCGAGCACTACAACTAAACCAGATGGAAGCATCAATGGATTTTGACCATGTATCTGACCTAGTTGAACCAGGTAATTTATCAATTTATTACTTAGTGAATTATTTTTCTCATCTTGTATGCATTTTAAGGTCAATTTATTAGTTATTTATGTTGATTTTGGTATTAACTTATAGACTTCTACTAAATGCAGGTCATGTATATGCAGTCATTGCAGATGAGAACAATGAAGAAGGAATAGATTACTTTTTGTGTCGTTGTATCGAGGCCAAAAATAAATTGACAACTACAATCACTGATGGAGAGAGTATTGAGTACCCAATAGGTTCCATTGTTGTGACACGAACATCGCTTAGAAGGTATCGTTGTTGTGTCGAGTTGTATTGAGACCTCTTAAACTCAATTTATTACACTTTGTATTGATATTGGCATTAACTAATTTTTATAATAAAATGCAAGTACCCTATCAAGAATTATAACACCTCTAGTTGTTTGAGGACTTGGAGACACATAGACATATTCTTCATTACTCTAACCTTGTTGTTGCAATAAATATTCAATTGATTAAATATTGTGGTAGACCTCTTAACAAGAATTTGTGGAAAGTTCGTGAAACTGACCACAAGGCAATACTTGACACAGTAAGGGTTAGAGATGATCTAGAAGGTTCACTTGATTGATTTTGGGCCATAAAGATGAATGATTCTACAATATGGTAGAATAATTTTGACAATTTGTATATGATTCTATGTGCATATGAGCTATAATGTGCATATTTAGATGCCATATTTTGTATATAAAAATAACAATCAACAATAATGTGCATATTTAGATGTAAAATTATATATATATAAACAATAATGAGCTTCATCATGCATATTAGAGGCAAAATTTGAAATATAAAAGTGCCCATGGGGTGATTTGCAAATATTAAGAGCCCACATTTTGTATATCCTAATTTGTACCATTTGATTATAAATAAATATTAAATTTTATATCCTTACATTTTTATCATCTTAATGCCATGTAAAGTGCAAATTTTTTTGTCTTAATTTCTTTACACACATTATATTTCAATTATAAGGTCCAATGATCCACCATGTTACTTGGTGCAGGAGCACCTAAGGTTCCAAGTAGACCTCAAATGATGAACATGTAGTGTTTTGGTAAATGGTACATGTTTAGTCTAAATAGGTTTTAATAAGATCTTTTAAGGTCAAATGATGTAATACTTGAAGTCATTGAGTCAAAATTGGTCAAATGTATCCAAAGTAAAATGGTGATTCCCTAGGGTGAAGGGATAGTGTTGAAGGATTGCATCTTAGCACCAAATAGTTAGTGCCATTAGCTCATGTTGGATGGGTAAATGCTAATGAAAACCCTATTCTACCTCCATCACTAGAACGTTCACGACCATGTTAGACCAAAGTGTCCCCAAGGTGCACTAAGCACGATTGGGCAATAATATTTTAAGGCTCATATATATGTCAAACCTCGTGAGAGGTATTGATGTACCGTTAGATGCTACAAGACCATGTTTTTGAGGCCTACAATAACCTCTCTCTATTCTGGGAGATTCTACTTTGTTTAAATTTAACATGGTAATATCGATTGATGTCAAAACTTGTAGTGAGGCTCAGTTGAAAGTTGCACCACTGGGTATCTTCCAAATCATTCATCTTCACACCGAATGGTCAACACCAATAGCTCCTGTTGGGAAGGTAAATTCTAGTGACAACCTCACTCCACCCACGGAGTCACTAGAACATTTGCGACCATGCCAAACCAAAGTGTCCCCAAGGTGCATTAAGCATGATTAGGAAATAATTTTTTGAGGCTCGTATCTCAGACCTCATGAGAGGTATCGATGCATCATTGGATTCTACAAGACTATGTTTCTGAGGCCTACAATAACTTCTCTCCATTCTGGGAGATTCAAATTTGTTTGAATTTGGCATGGCAATCTCGCTTGATGGCAAAACTTGTAGTGAGGCTCATTTGAAAGTTGCACCATTGGGTATCTTCCAAACCATTCATCTTGGCACCAAATGATATATGCCATTAGCTCCCGTTGGATGAGTAAACACTAGTGAAAACCTAGTTCCACCCACGGAGTCACTAGAACATTCGTGACCATGCCGGACCAAAGTGTCCCCAAGGTGCACTAAGCATGATTGGGAAGCGATCTTTGGAGGATCATATCTTAGACCTCATGAGAGGTATCAATGAACCGTCAGATACTACATGACCGTGTTTCTAAGGCCTATAATAAAATCTTTCCATTCTGGGAGATTCGACTTTGTTTGAATTTGGCATGGCAATCTCGCTTGATGTCAAAACTTGTAGTGAGTTCAGTTGAAAGTTTCACCATTGGGTATCTTCCAAATTGTTCATCCTTATAATTTTTGGGAAATACCATTTCAATACCTAGGTTATTTAATCTATTTCTTTCATAATTAATGAGAGAAAAGCATGCATACAAGATTACAAAATAACCATTACACATAGATAAATAGACAAGCCACAAGATAACACAATATATACCGTAAGGAAACCCTATAGAGGAAAAAACCTAACTTGTAAAAGCATCCATACTCCATATTATTATTAAAAAATAAAGTAATACAAAGTACCTACAAAGTTATAATGAATACTTCTAAAATAAAAAAATGCTTTAATACATCTTCCTTGTGTCAAAGCATAAATCTGCGCATCTTGTGCCATGCTTAACTTAGTATATTCCTAAAAAAGACATAATATTATGAAATCTCACTCACCCAACCAACCTTAACCATTAAACATGTGCTTTATTTTATAGACATAAGATCACACAAATACAACCAAGTGGTAAGATAAAACCATGTGAACACAATACCATTAACCCCTGATTTAATATTGGGTACTAAGTTTTCACTTTATTTTATATTTCTCCCAAAAGTAAAATAAATAAATTTTTACAACTTACATTCAAGATACATCCCAATTTTGCATACAACACATAAAGTGTCCTAAAGAATGTTAACTCCTATAAATGCACATATTTCTAGATCTCCTAGGTGTACCACACACACATAATAATAAAATAAATATTTTGCAAGGTGTACACCACCTCATCCCAACATTATCCCACTTGTTGTATGAATTGCGTAAAGGTCAATAAATGAAATAAATCATCATATCTATACATGAAACCACATGAATATCCAACATGCTGTCATGGTCTATCAATATACTCACAATCAAACCAAATTAGCCACTATCTCAATCAATAAATCTTCTCGTCCTCTAATTTTCCACCTATGGAAGAAAATAAACAATCCAAGATGAAGATGCACCAATCCAAGAGAACACACATTAAATCCAATGTGATAACAAAAGCTCCAAGATGCTATCATAAGGAAAAAAGCCACATGATCAGAAATGTCATCCACAAAATATGGACCAACACATACAACCATACATGCCTATTTTATATAAACAACATAAATAAACTAATGCCACTGATATGTCAACCCATAAGTTATGAGCAAGCTCCATATATCAAATTTTTTAATAAAGAACATATATATCTAAGAACTGGACCACTACACATGTAACATCAAATATGAAAATAAGGTCAAGAAATATCAAGTCTACCAATCAATGCTCATATCAAGGTGTGATAATTTAGTTCCAAGAAAAAATAATTTATGAACCACACATGCCACCCAAATAGTTTCATAGTCTCTCACAATATATCAACATCCTCCCAAATCATATAATCATGAGTATGATAAAAGAAACCATAAAATAGAGAGGGAAAACTTATCAACCAGAATTTGCCCTTCTAGCAACACATCAAAGAATTAATGCTATGTCAGGTAAGATCTCCTCCAAAACAATCCAAATGAAAAGCCATAACAATACCTAACTCATTCAATCTATTAAATCAAATAAATATGTGTCACATGTGCAATTCCAACATGGATGTAAGATTCTCATGCCAATAAAATAAAATTTAAAATACTCAAATGTCCTAATAAAGGAAATAAACCCAATAAAACATCTCCTAATATCCTCATGTTAAAATTATAATGTCAAATCAGATGCACAAGGAGAAAACCAATTCTAAACATTTCTTAAAATGAATCTTCCAAAACTAACCATCTATCTATAGCTCGATATCTATATCTATGAAAGATAAATTCTAACACATAAGTCATCTAAAAGAAGAATGGGAAAGTAACTTTTTAGATGATAAATTATAAATAGACCAAGAACGGAGAATGACAATGCTCCTCTAGGATAACCAAGTCACCATGAATCACTCCAAGAACAATCTCCTCTCAATCCATACAAGATAAAAAATCTCTAGTATTCCTATTGAAACCACTATCTAAACATATATTTATAATCACAAGAGAAAACCAAGAATTCTTAAGTCTCCAAGTATCCATGAGGACATTGAACCAATAAATGTATGTTGAACCTCAAGTAGAAATCCTACATAAAAATGAATCTTTAAGAAAATGATTAATGTACTCAATCCTAATAGAATCAAACAAGATCAATTGTCAAAGTTATAAACTCAGAATTAGGAATGCAAACTTGAAATTATGATCTAATCATCTCCTCCTATGATATCACATGTAATCAATGAAAATATTGTATCACAAGAGAACTTGTACCATGAAAAAAATCAAATTGGTATTAGAGTATAACAACAAACAATACCAAACAAATTCTAAACCAAAGAATCAATGTCTTCAATCACATGAAGATCTAACTATCTCCTAGCCAAGAGCATAAAAATGTGGATGAACCCTTCTATATCAATAGTATCTAAGAGAACTTGCAAATGCCTACACACACCAAAGGATATTATCCACTGTCAAATGGTGAATCCACATCACTCCCAATAATTCCCAGTGAGCTATGATATTGAGTCACACATGGTGTATCATGTTAACCATCTCTTGAATGAAGATCATCTAGGTCTACACACAGCCAAAATTTTGGTAACATTAAGTATAACACAAATCTCCAAGCTTGTAATATACAACTACCAACAAACCATCAAGACTAAATTCAACAAAACCAATCCATCACAGTCAAAACATCCCACTAAAAAGTAGGCCCAATAAAATTTAACCAAGCTATCATGACAAACGATTAAAATACAAGTCTCAAAAGCCACTATCTAGGTAGTCTAATCATACATCTTCTAATCTCAGAGAACATATCAATGTACAAATGACTGTAGAAAAGACCAACTAATAAGGTCTACATCAGCTCTAAATCAAATTAGTAGATATAGATAGACCATATCTAAGCTATCCCACTATGACTAAATGGATGATCAACTCACACAATTACATAACTTAGAGATTTAAACACTCAAACATGAAACTCATTATCATATTAATACCCTAAAAACTGAGATATCATAGAGAATAACCTTGCAGACCAAATAATACAAAAACTCAATCAATTTCAGATATGATTTCCCAAATCATGTCCACAAATGAATAACCATAGTCAAGGAACCAAACAAGCATCTATGAGATAAGAAAAAACATCTATCCTCAAACCAAATCACCTCCTAACCACCACAAACCAAATCATGTTGTTCCAATGCAAAGAGTGTACTCAAATAACCATGACACCAAAATTGCCACCAATCATTGTACTTACACTCAACTATAACCTATATAAGATTACAAGTCTCAAACCACATCCAATTATGTCCTCATATTAAAAGATAAAATAGATAACTGTCACCATCAAATTCTAACTCTAAAAGTACCTATAAACCTCTACTAGGAAGTATCAAATTTGATAATTAGTTGTACCATCATAAATATCTCATAATAATATGTACTCTCTTAAGGTTTTTCCTCTTGATTCATTTGGATGCTAAAAGCTTCTCCCTCCAATACGTTGGAGAAGACTTAGCTACACAAATGATCTATATATAGGTTTTCTCACACATAATCACACCCCAAATCTCATGCACCTATGAGTTAAAATAAGTATCAAACTAATTTTGCACCACACAATCAAAATATGTGTTATCTACAGTGTAGTACTCTCCAAATTATCTCGAACACCTATTTCAAATAATTTTTTTAATTTCGTACATAAAATTCATGAGCATAAACATGTCTAGGAGAAACATCTAACTTCTAGACCCCAAAAAATAAGTCAAAGTAACAAAATTAAGGAAGAAAACTTGTATGATTACATATTTCTCAAAACTAGCTTTCCAATGACTATAAAATGTAAAAAAAGACATCTTGGGAAAAAGTTGAGCCCCACAAAAGAAAAATTACTCATTATGGAAATTAGAAGGGGGACCTAGGGGTCATCTATTCAACATGACGTCAACTTTAGGTAAAAATATTGATTTTTCTTGTTTTGGCAATTTTTGTTTTTGTTTTTTAAATTTACAATCAGTCGTAATGCTTAATGTTGGTGCATTTAAAAAAATGTGGTAGTTTAAACAATTTTTAGGCTATTTATAAATAATTTTTTAATAATTTTGTTGACGGATTTAATTTTGAAGATCGGCTATATTAATGTTTTAACTAATGGTTACAGTTTTGACACAAGTGGCACATACCTTTACCAATAGTACCCGTTGATATATAGGTACTCAGGCCTATGTATAGGTGGGTATAGGTCTGCTTTTTTCAATAAGGCCCAAAAAATATATTTTTTAATGTATTGTAGGAATTTTTTCATAGATGTGAAATGTAGAATTACTAAATGTTGGGAAGGATGTTAGTCTACTAAGAGTAGTGAGACAATTCCTTAATTGCTAGAGCTATTGATATTTGGCTTGAATCTTTTGTCAGGGCTACTATTGAATGCTCATATAATCGGAGAAATTGTGTTGCATTTGAGTTAGTTATATGAAAATATCTTCTATCTTGGTATCACTAATCTCTTTCTCTTTCTTTTTAATGTCACATTGGGCTACAACTTCATCTCATTCCTTTTAGAACGAAGCCTTTTTTTTCTCATTTTTCCTACAAAGCTACTTTTATGACCCATTCCCTTAGTTTCTTATTAAGTTGGAAGATTTTTAGTTCCTTGGCCCTATTTTCAATAATCAATTTGTTAACCATGGCCTTGGTTTTGATAAGCTCTTTCTCTTTCTTCTTTTCCTGCCTACTGACCTTTAGATTAATTTGAGTTACAGTTAGATATATGTGGCACTATATATGTGGAATTATTTATGTTATAAATACAATTTTTGATTTACACTTGCATAAGTTAGAATGATTGAAAATTTCCAAGCCAACTACATTTCTTTTGGGCCAAGTGGTTGCAGGTAATCACAACTCCCCAAGGAAGGAGGGGAGATATCATTTGGGGGGGGGGGGGAGGGTAAACATGATCAAGTTATTGAGTTGTAAAATTCCTATCTAGTTAGGTCAAGTTGAGACTAAGCCTAGGTTTAAATACCTATGCCAGTCAACCCTAGTCAACTTATGACTCCCTAGGCCTCCTTAATAGGTTAAGTAAATTTTGACATAAGCCTCTCCGTCTGATTAGTTACCCTTCTGCGAATTAAGTTGTTGACCACTTCAGGCTAATTAATACCATGAATTTATGAGAGATGGGTTTGTGTGAACCACTACTCATGAAACATGGGTCAATGAGTTTGACTAAAAAAACTACATAGTTGAATAATAATAATGTTTGACTAAAAAAACTACATAGAGGTATTAATCTTTAATACCTCTAATATAAGTTACCATTCTTGTAGTAAGAATTAATTGGGGATAATGAGTTTTACTATTAGTAAATCTAATTCTAAACATGTTAGTAGTTTATATATATAATTAGTAATTTAAATTTAAATTAATTTTTTAAGAATAATAATTTAATGTATTATACCTATTGTAATGCTTCTTTAAATTATACCACAAGAAGGTATTATGAATGTTGGATGTACCTTGTCTTATAATGACTTTTGTTTATTATGTTTTGAGTTATGTTATTGTTGTCTTAGTGGATTTGAAGATATTGGAAAATATGAGATGATTGTACTTTCTCTGTGAAAATCTAAGGTTGATTTTATCTCTTGCTACACTTTGTCCTTATTATTGGAATTAATTTTGCTCATGAGAGGCTTATGAATTTATGTTTTGATGGTGCCTTCTTCCTTGATGGTTATTTATTGAGAGTTCATATTGTTCCTTGTTGATTTTGAGCTTGGGGATTATATTGGCACATATCTAGAACTTATGAGAACTAGTAATTCTTTACATTTATGCCTTGATGATGTGCTCCTTGAGTGCTTCATGTTACTTCGATTTTGGTGCTTTAATTTCTGAGCTTTTACTCTTTGGGCATGAGGTTTTGTTATGGATTTTGGATCTACATATTTGGGAATTATATTTTGGTTATGACACTATTATTCTATGAGACTATTGTTTTGATATTGGGGATTAGCCTCTTGAGGAGGAATGTGTGACTTCTCACCCCACTTCCTATTATTGGATCTTTTCGCCATGACATTATGAGATTTTGTTTTGGGAGGGACTACTAGGAACATAATTGGAAGGGTGTGATGTAGAGATGGGAATGGTGGATTTGATCTGCAAATTTGAGTGACTCAAAGTCATTCTTCACACAAGACCAACTAGGCCTTCTCAAGGATCATCCTCTTTGACCCAATTCCAAATTCACCAAATCAGAGTGTACAACTGATTTCTGATGCCACCACCCTCTCTAAACCTTTGGAAAAAACTTCATGTCCCTCTTCTAATCTTTAGAATCATCCAAGCAATTTCTTCAACTCTCAAAACCCAAACCGGTCACCAAACTAGGTTCATCCTCCTAGTAGCCCTACTAGATCAGTTTTCTGAGTTTTACACCAAACTTCCCCAAAACACTAGGGAAAAAAAATATATTTTAATACCCTTTTGGGAGTTACACAACATATCCCAAACCCATATATCACTCCTTTGGACAAACTACTCAAACAATTGCTGGTGCTTTGTAACTAGCCCTCTAATTAGCCCTCTGTTTACAAAGAAATTACCATTTGCACATATCCCCAAAATGTCTAACCCCAAAGCAGAGTTTAAAAATGATCCTAATCCAATGATTTTCTAATTTTCAAGGTGATCCAACAAGTTTCACTACCCAAACCTCAAAACCCTCTATTTGAGGCCTTCACATAAAGGGTTTTCTCAAAGTGATTCATCCATTCACTTCCCAACCAAAATAATGGTTCACACACCATGGTTTCAACATATTATGACACTCTATGCCATAAAAAATGGTCCTCTAATGGACAAAACATTCAGACCTTGACTAGTCCAAGGGCAAGTGACCCTTCAATCAACACTTCCAATGCAATCAAAGATCTTTTCATCTCTTCCCTGTTCATCCCTACAAATGAAAACAAATGGATACATATATTACATCTTTTAGAATCTCTCCATAGTCACATTAGCCATAGTAAGTGGGGATTCTCATATGTTCATTGCAACTTCAAAACAAAATTGTTGATTGCACAAACTCTGTCTAGGGACAATAAGCAAATGACTGAGATTCCTTGCTCTTAAACTTCAAAAAATAATACAAACACATATGGAATGAATAATAAAATAAAACACCATCAATATAAATTATTTCCAATCCCTTATTACATTGAATCAAGGGTTTTTGAACACCAAAGTCAAGACTATTCCCTTACGACAGAGAAGTAACTGTTTGCATAGAATTAAAGTTTTATTACTTTGAAACTTCTTGCATTGCCTTCCTTCAATACAAAACACTCTAAAAACTCCCTAATAATCCTCTCCCTCTAAAAATCATGCCCATGCTATCAAATAAACTATTTACCAACCAGTTAACTACTTATAACTGCCTCTTAACCGGTAACAGTCAATTAATGACTGATTACATTATTTTAATGTTTTAAAATGTTGTCTAGTTGACAACATAGTTGTCAACTTTGACAAATCTCATTCTTGGACATTCATACCAACTTATAAAAGGCCTTTGTGATCCCATCCTATCATTAAATACCTTTAAACCCCTCTAAAACCCTTACATAAGCCTTCGAGGCCTATTTTGCCAATATAGGAAAATTTCACACTTTTGCACTTCATATGCATTTACATCATTTTTATGGCTCTAGTGGCCAAATTACAACCAATATGGACCTTATAGGTCATTATAAACTTCATCTACACTCTTGGATCCTCAAATGACCCAAGGTGCACTCTAATCCCCCAAATGCCAAATGGCTTACAATGATTTGATCCTTGCACAAAGTGATCAACTTACATATTCAAAACATAATTAAATGACCATTAAGGTCTTATTACAATCAAATAACCAAAGTTGGTTATGTTTGTCCTTCCATTCCTTCCAAGGTCTTCTAGTGACCCTGGTGTACCTCCATGGATTTTCCCTTGACCTTGGTGCTCATACACCATACTCCTCAACTTGAAAAATTTCCAAGTCCTCTTGGAAACCCTACAAACAAAAACAATTTGATCTTCACCCTTGGTTTGAAAAGAGAAATACCAAGGATCCATGCCACAATTGCACAACACTTCTCCATAATGCAACCGGGCCTCCTCTTTTTTAGTTTGCCTCCCATGGGTAAAATATAGACCACATTCTGATCATTATTCTTCATTTCATCCTTAGCCTCATTCCACAAGACCACTACTGCTCCTTGCAATTCTCCTTTGTCTTCATACCTTGAGGATCTTCTCATAGAGACCGATCCATCTAGCATCTCATGCCTCTCCTCTAGGATTTTCACATCTTCACCAACATCCATGATTACCTTCTCAGCCTCACCAATGACCCTATAGTCAGGTCCTTCCTCACCTACTGCCTCCACTTGTTGATATTCACCATGCCCTTCACCTAGGCCTATCAACAACTCACAAGTCATCTTGGCTACCTTGTTAACCATTCTATCATTCTTCTCACCACTTCTTCCAACATCAAAGGACACAACACTACCCCAACCTAAAAATTTTCATCACATTCAAGCCTCTCAAGACTTGATTCCATGCTGCATTCATCAACAACCTCCTCTTATACTTCTGAATCAGTTTTAGGAACCTTCTTGCCACAAGGTTCATCCACATCCTTAAGTGATGTTTGTTGCACTTCTTCATCTTCATCATCCACTGTGTGTTCAAGGAGTGAGGCTATCCACTCCCACTTCTTCTGAATCTCATCCAAAGTCTCTTTAATACTTCTCCAACTCTCTTCTTCTTGCTTCCTCTTGGCTTCTTCTATTTTCTTCTTTGCTTGGTCTATTCTTCTCCCTTCATCCATGTACCCTTTGAAATTTTTGTATAGCTCTCTCTCAGTCTTAGTTAGGTACATCTTAACACTCTTCAAGAATCCTTTTGACACCTCTAATACACCTTTCAACTCTGGAACACACGAGGAGGGAAATGGGCACTCCAAGGTTTCATCAAAGGAACTAGTATACAAGTGACCTCAAAAGACTTATTCTTCCTCTTAGCCTAGGATTCTCCTAAGCTTTGATACCACTTTGATGAAGATAAGGGAATGGTGGTCTTGATTTGCAAGTTTGAGGGACTCAAATGTTGTTCTTCACATAAGACCAACTAGGCCTTCTCAAGCATCATCCTCTTTGATCCAATACCAACTTCACCAAATCAGAGTGCACAATCGATTTCTAATGCCACCACCATCTCTACACCTTTGGAAACAACTTCATGTACCTCTTCTAATCTTTAGAATCATGCAAGCAATTTATTCAACTCTCAAAACCCAAACCGGTCACAAAACTAGGTTCATCCTCCTAGTAGACTTGCTAGACCATTTTTTTGAGTTTTACACCAAACTTCCCTAAAACACCAGGGGAAAAAATACATATTTGAATACCCTTTTGGGAGTTACACAACATATCCTAAACCCATATATCACTCCTTTAGACAAAATACTCAAACAATTATTGGTACTCTGTAACTAGCCCTCTAATTAGTCCTTCATTTACAAAGAAAGTACTATTTGCACATATCCCCAAAAATTATAATCCCAAAAGAGTTTACAAATGATCCTAATCCAAGAATTTTCTACTTTTCAAGGTAATCCAACAAGTTTCACTACCCAAACCTCAAAACCCTCTATTTGAGGCCTTCACATCAAGGGTTTTCTCAAAGTGACTCCTCCATTCACTTCCCAACCAAAATAATGGTCCACACACCATGGATTCAACATATTATGATATTCTATGCCATAAAACATGGTCCTCCAATGGACAAAACATTCAGACCTTGATTGGTCCAAGGGCAAGTGACCCTTCAATCAACACTTCTAATGCAATCAAAGATCTTTTCATCTATTCCCCGTTCATCCCTACAAATGAAAACTCATGGATATGTTGAGAAAATGGTGTTGTACACCTTGCATAATAATGTTTATTATTGTATTGTTTCTTTTATTATGTAAATGTTGCACCTAGATGGACGTGCAATATGTAGGAATTCCATTGGAATATTCCTTGAGAGTTGTAACGTAACATTGTGATATCATTGGATGTAATTATTTAGTGTTGGGGAAATAAAGTAAATAAAGTACCCAATATTAAATGTGGGTCAATAGGGTTTGGTAGCACATGGTTTTAGCACATGGTTTATGTAATACCACTTGGTGATTTTGTGGGAGCTTGCTTCTATAAAAACAACCACAAGGGTAGTTGTTGAGGTTAGACAGGTGGAAACAGGTTAGCCAAAAGTAGCA
Organism: Chamaecyparis obtusa; assembly: GCA_027943335.1. NCBI lineage: Eukaryota > Viridiplantae > Streptophyta > Pinopsida > Cupressales > Cupressaceae > Chamaecyparis > Chamaecyparis obtusa. Next base: position 158,992 of record BSBK01002825.1, on the reverse strand, counting down.
TTTGTGAAGGTTGGAAGCATGGCATGGGATGTGTGGATTCTTGCTTGTTCACATGGATTGCCTGGTTATGGCTAGGGTTTTGAAGGCTTCCATGGTTGTATTGCAATGGTGTTTTGCTGAATAATACATAGTGATGGATGCTTTTGGAGGCTGGGTTTTTTCCCTCATGAGGGTTTCCCAGGATATATCTTGTGTCACATTTTGTGAGTATGTTGTCTATTCTCTTGGATGTGGATTCCAAAGTGTTTATTTGCTTCAGATCTATATTGGGTTATGTGGAAATGTCATATTGTTGTATGCAAGTTTCCTATCAAGAGGTATCAGAGCTATGGTTGTGGTGTTGTAACCCTAGGTTGAATCCATGGGAATGCATGAAAGAATGTTAAAAATGGAAAGATATATGGATTTTGTAGGTTGTTTATTGCAGATCTGAGGGTTTTGGGTTTGTTGTTATGATGGGTTGTTGGCAGATTTTGGGCATGGAAAATTGTTGGTGAAAAGGGTTTTGGATTGTTACATTTAAACAAGGATTTTGGAGGGGAGTCTGCATAGATGACTTCCTAAGTAAAAATAGACTTCACCAATGGATTTGGGTTGGCCTTTCCATGAATTTTGATATAAAATATGTCCATATTCGGCCAAGTTGAAGGAAAATGCAAAAAAAATTTAGTTGCAGGCCGTGACGGCTATCAAATTTAACCCCGTCGGACTTGCGAAATCAAAAATAAAAAATGTGCAGAAGCACGTGTGGGGGGGGGGGGAAGATTTAAATTTGTTTTAAAAAATAAAAAATAAATTTTTTTTTTGGGCGGGGCCGGGCCTCCACCCCCGACCTCGTACCCTGCGTAGTGGCACTATTGGTAGTACCACTGCCGGCAGTGGTACCGTCAGTACCACTGTCCAACAGGGGTACTTCCGGTAGGGTACCCTCTCGGTGGTCTACAGAGTGGGGTGTGGGTCCCCCCACAATTAATAATAAAAAGTTTTTTTAAATAAAAAACTTTGATTTAATTAAATTTCGCCAATGTTTTTATAAAGTTTGTTTAAATAAAAACTTTGAACATATTTTTTGTTGTTGATTTATATGCCGGATGTGTTATATGCCTGGTTATTTTTTGGGGGTTGGGTCAGACACAGGAGCAAAATTAAAAAATCATTTTTTGGGGCATATTGGAGAAATTATTTTTCCAGGGGCATATGACATTTTTTTTTTTTGGAATCTAGATTATTGTATTTGTGGCCTAGGAGGCTGATTTTTCAAACGGGCATAACTTGGGCATATGAAGTTGGATTTTGGACTTCAAATAGTTGACGGAAAGCTCTTGGAGAGCTCTACACATTGGTTCAAATTTGGTACAAGTTTAACATGATTTATTTGGTGATATTTTGATCTGAACATGTTTATGGATTTATTTGACTATGGTGACATTGTGAGTTTATGACATGGTTTATTTTGGAGATTTGGATTTGATGTCATTGTATACTTAGTTTAAATATTAGTTTGGTCTTATGTTGACATGGTTATCAATTTGATTTGGATATGTATGATGCCTTGTTGGTGTTAGAGTATTGTTCATTCGTGTTTAATAAACGACGAGACAATCATGATATGCATATAAATATAGATATATTTATATATATATACTATATAATATAATTGAAAAGTAAGTATATACTAATATGCATATGTGTGTGTGTGTGTGTGTGTGTGTGTGTGTATATATACAAAGTATGAATAAACTATTGGTTAAGATATGTTAACTAATAGTTATGTAATGAAGTGACATGACCATAAGTATATATGGTCATGTCTATTCATTACATGACTATTCAATATATACATATACCCTATTGTTATTGTAGAATCAATCAATAATGAGGGCAATTATATTCTACAATCACAATGGTAATCTATTTCACTACAACACTCAAATATTCTCTATAGGACGATCCTGATTTCATAACATGGTATCAGAGCCTAACCTATAAGAGAATAAATACACAACAATATTGATCTCTATTTACAGTGATATTAATAATATTGGATTGTACATCTGTGATATTAGACAGCGATATTGGTCTTCATTTGCAGCGATATTAATATCATACTCAGTCTCATGGATCATTTGCGATCTAGTGTTTAGTATTTACAACAAACATTCCCGTGAATTTGGTGTTTAGGAAATTCTTCGTGCTTTGTGGAACGAGCTGCCACTATGTCAAATGAATGAAACCGCTTGAAGGAAGATCAGTTCAAATTCTTGACAGAGAATGGCATAGAATGAATATGAAATGACTTTATGAAAATGTGGAATAATTTCAGAGGAGAATGATTTCTGAGAAAAATCCATTCGTCGGGGAACATACACCTGACCTAGTGGATTCTGTTCAATTTAAATAAAAGCATATTGAAATGAATTGAAGAGGACTGAGAAACTTGAAATTGTAGTGATCGCAATCCGAGCGTAACTGTTCATCAATATTTTATGGGAAGTTTTGTTTGTATGAAGAGAACATCCTTGGTCTGCAATAGAATGAAGTCTAATATATTTTCATACAGTTCACAAGTGGCATGTAGCAGGGACTAACCATCAAATTTAAGGATGGTGAACATGCATTCACTCAGTCGTGAATAGTACATGAAGATTGATTGTCTTAGATAAATCTGAGAACAATAAATCCGCAGATGGATATATCTATGCTCGATAAAATCATCTAAAAATTAGAAAAATTTGATATGTGCGGAAATTCATTAAACAATCCACAGTTGCCCAATTCCTTGAAAAGACCAATGAACTAAATATTATCAAATAGTTGTTGGTTGAATCAGTAAGTTATTAAACTTTCAAAAGAAATCTAAATTGATGATGAAGAGAATGAAGGTGACATTTGGAGGAGAGAAAACTATACAAAGGAAAAAATGATTGAAATAACCGTCTCCACTCACCCTTATCTACACACTAGACAAATTATGTTTCTCACAAGTTTTGTGCATGTGTTGAAGATATATCATCTCAAGGAATTAAAAGAAATGAGTGTGAAATATGCACACATTAAGATGCTGGTTATGCCCATGGTGGTTATATGGATGGGTGCTCTTCTATGTGGAGCATACACAATACTAGTGAACATAAACGTGTTGCTACTATGTGAAGGCATGATCACTACTTGAGAAAAACATTCATGTGTGTTGACACGGATTGCATTATCGTCACCAATAAAATGGAATTACAACAATCTATCACCTCAAGAATATGTGGAGGTCAGATGAACATAGCGGTGGAGATTAGTCTTGCACAATCACAAAATATTAAACTATGTTACCAATCATCATTTGAGTGAGTGATGACTAATCACTAAAGATTATTAAATTAAACAAATAAAGAGACAAACCCCCTGGTATAATGCCCCTTCGCAGGTGAAGAGATGTGACTGTTGTGTTGCAAATGTATACATACAAAGATTGACTCACCCAAAAGGGCATCACATTTTAGATTATTTCCCCGACCTCTATATATATCACGGCATAGTTTGAAATCCACAGAAAGCAATTCAAGCACTGAAAAATCTAACTGGGCCATAAGAAGACAAGTTGATTAGTCTTGGTAATTAAGTGGTATAGTGGTATGCCATAAGAAGACACTATGATAAGACATGTCTTTAGAATTAAACCTTCCCAATCTATAAAATGAGGTTCGGGTCATTAGAAGAATAATCGTCAAATAAGATATTATGAAAAGAGCACGAATGGATAGTGAATAAAGAATTGGAGATCAATCCTTGATGCACTCAGGTTGAAGACATTATTGAGTGGATAACCAAAAAAAATAAAAAAATTCATTGAACATTTAAGAATTAGTGAGATTCGATGAAGCTTGTAGTATTAATGGTGGAACACAAATATGGAATCATCAGAAAACATAGAGGAGGAAAGCATATATGAAATTTAGATTAAGAGGGAGTCTCACATCTTCAGAAAGGTCAAGAAGTTGGTGAAATTGAGCTTTTAAGGGAATAGATGGTTCTGTCAACTTGTGACAAAATCGATCATATTGATTGAAAGGGAGATCATTGCTAAAGGTGAAACAATTCTGAGGCTGTAGAAGTGGAAACTCGTGGATAGAATCACCGATGAGATGCACATGGATAGAATCTCTGATTAAGTCATTCCATACAGCTTGAGACTATAGGTTATTGAAATGAACATCACACTAGAGGTTTTTATTATCTTCCCTTAAGTCCAAGAGGGAGTATTAATGTTGTGGCCTTGAAAAAGATCAAAATGCATCCTATGCTAGTCAATGTGAGTCGGCAACCTTATGTCTATTCAGATTATTCATGTATGAGACGTCAATTCTCTCAGGAAGAAAGGTATGGAGTCACATCCTGTAGTAACACTGAGATGAGCATATAAACAGGGTATGCCTCCGTGACTAAAGAGGAAGCGAAAGGATCTGCATCAGTGGACATTCAAAGATCTTGATTCAGAGGGAGTAGACCATGTTTTGTTGGTTACCTAGTGATCACGAAACTGTAGCAGAGAATTATGATGAATTACCATGTGAGAAGGCTATGCTTTCATGTCAGTGGGAGAAGCTAGAAGATTAAATTAAGATGGCAACCTAGGATCGTGGTCATATTAATTTAGAGGAAGTATTCCTAATGTTGAGGAATAAAGTCTTAGTTGAAAAGAGATTCTCAGCCTTAGTGATCTATCATTTTGTATCTTAAATGATTCTTGTCTTTGATAGACAAGTTTAAGGTGGAAGTCTTCCTCACTTGGCAATAGTGAACCAAAGTGTGTCCCGACTGTGCGGAGATCATGATATTCAAGTCTATTTTCATGACAAGACTACATTAAATTGTGTGTCCCGAAGTTTTGGAAGTCATGGTAGACTTTATGGGCCCATTCATTTTGTGTTATGAAAGGTGACAATCTTTCATGTGTGTTGGGTTACTATTTCAAGGTGACGATCTTGAAAATAGTTAACTAGGCTTCAAGATTGACTCCCGAAAGGGACTGTCCCGGATGTGCTGGATATCTTGTTGCTTATGTTATTACTAGATGTGTAATAACTTGTCAAGATCGACTCCCGAAAGGGTCTGTCTTAGATGTGCCAAATATCTTGACGCCTATCATGATCGACTCCTGAAAGGGTTTGTCCTGGATGTGCCGGATATCATGATACGAAAAGATTCTACAAATTCTATTAAACTCTCTCTCAAGAGGGAGTGTTAGAGTATTGTTCGTTCATGTTTAATAAATGACGAGACAATCATGATATGCATATAAATATAGATATATTTATATATATATACTATATAATATAATTGAAAAGTAAGTATATATTAATATGCATATGTGTGTACATACATACACACACACACACACACACACACACACATATATATATATATATATTATACAAAGTATGAATAAACTATTGGTTAAGATATGTTAACTAATAGTTATGTAATGAAGTGACATGACCATAAGTATATACGGTCATGTCTATTCATTACATGACTATTCAATATATACATATACCCTATTGTTAGAATCAATCAATAACGAAGGCAATTGTATTCTACAATCACAATGGTAATCTATTTCACTACAACACTCAAATATTCTCTATAGGATGATCCTAATTTCATAATAGTTGGGTCTACAAGTTGTGCATTTGTGTAAGCGGTCTATACTTACAGGTTGCATTTATGGCTTGGATATGGGTTGTCTATGCCCATTGATATTTCATTATTGGTACATATTCAGATTGGTGGCATGGTTTTGTCACATGATTTGTTGATTTGTCTTCATGTAGAGGGGATGAGACGTTGTTACCAGGTACAGTCATGGTGGAGGATTATGGTTGACTATGTTATGCTGACAGCTATTTTGGTTGATGATTATTTGTTGGGATTCCTAATTTGATTATGGCAGCATATCTTCTTGGTTGAGGATCATGATTATTTTTTGGTTTCTTTTTGGAGAGCTCATGATTGCTAGCTTTGAGTTCTTTGATGGTTTGATGCTTTGGTTGATTCTCATGTTAGAGGATGGTCTTATCATGATGTCATGGATAGCTTGGATACACAGTTTAGTGGGAGTTTGTGACAGTGATGGTGTGGCGGTGCGGGATTGGTTCCTAATTTTGTATCTTCTTGGTGTAGGAGATGGATATTATGATGCCATGGGTGACTTGGTACCATGGTTGAGTGGGAGTTGTTGGTAATGATATGGATTGAGTGCTTGTAGATGTTGGAGGGTGTCTTAGATCTTGTTGCTGCAGAAGCATCTTTGACATTTGCTGGTGCACTTGTAGGTGGTGGTTATCTTCATGGTATGCGGAGATGGTGACATCTTGAGGACTCATGGGGTCCTTGGTAGAGGTGTGGTTTTATGCTTTCATTTGACATGTTATCCTTGGTTTTAGGATGGTTTCATTATTATGTCATGGTATACGCATTTAGAGTTTGGCATGTTATGGTATGTTCCTATGGAGCATGGTATCTCTTTTGTTGAGATGGCTTAGATCATGGCCGTCATGTTTATGATCCTGATTCCTAGGTTGGATTTATGACATTGATCTTGGTTTAGTTTCTTGGTATTGAGTACATTGATCATTTGTTGGATACTTCATGATATTGCTATGTTGCATTTGGAGTTGGCAAGGATTGATTGGTTATAGGTGCTCATGGATACTTAGAGACAAAAGTGATGTTGAATTTCTCTTGGGATTAGAGATGTATGTGTTGGGACAGTTGATGGTTTCAGTAGGAAGACCAAGGAGCATTCACTCGATATGGACTTAAGAGGAGAGTGTTATTAGATTAGTCTTGGTTGGAGACTTGGATATGTTGATGAGCATTCTCATTCCCCACTCTTGGTCTACTCGGTGGTTTACTACTTGAGAGGTATAGCCCTTTGTTTCTTCTCAGGTGTATTATGTTTATGCTTATCTTTCATGGGTATGGATCTTGAGCTATGATGTGAGTTAGTTCTGGAAGATTCATTTAAGAGATGGTTTTAGCATTGGTTATATCCTTGTGCATATGTTGCTATTATGATATCATCATGGTTGAGTTTAGGAGATGGTTTTATTGGGCATGTTCCTTGGATTAGGAATGGTTATGAGTTTGATCTTCTTGTGAGAGGCTTGCATCCATGATTGGTTATATGGTATGGTTTGGGTGTTTTTGTGGCTTCTTGTTTGGGGTTTTCATGGAGGAGATCATACTTGGCACAATTTACATCTAGAGGTGTGTGTAGAAGGACATGGTACATGTTATGATTTGCATGGTCTCTTTGGTATTGGTTATCTTCCTGGATGTTTGGTTTCACTTACATTGGTTTTTTTGAGATTGGTTGGAGTTTGTGATCACTGGTTTGTGTTCATGTCTATCATGTGAGAGATGACATGGTTATTCCTTTATCTCTTTGCTTTGTTGGTTATGGAGAACTTGGACGAGTGTTGGAGACTTGTTGTGAGAGTTCTTGCAGGATAGTGGTTTATATGTTGCACATTGTTGTGGATGTCCTTGATACTAAATGGATTCACTTCTATGAGATGTTGTGAGTGGATTGTTTTTAGATTTGACATTACCTTTTGCAGTGGGAGCTTCTTGGTGTGTATGTGGCAGGTATTGCTCTTGAGGCTTATGCTTGCAGGTTACAGGTTGGATATGTTGATTTGGGATTCACTTGGTATACCTTAGAGGTATGGATAGTTGGATTGGTTAGCCCTTGTTGTGGGTGTTATTTCAGCTATGGATTTGATAGCTACAGATACATGTGATTACCTTTGGACTGAGTGTTTGTGCTTGGGATATCAGTTGGTACAGGATTTATGTTTCTTATGTGACAGATTGGGTGGATTTCTCTTTGGATGGCTTCTATGTATGTCATGTGACTTTTGCATAATAGGAGGTGGGATCATTCATGTATGAGATGGTGGATACTTTAATTTGTTGTGGGTACCTGGATGGAGCACATGGTGTACTTTGGTTCATGATGGTGTATGTGCTAGGAGGGATTATTCCCTTGTTCATTTATGTGGCTACTTATTGACCCTTATGCAATTTATACAAGTGGGAGATTGTTGAGAAAATGGTGTTGTACACCTTGCATAATAATTTTTATTATTGTATTATTTCTTTTATTATGCAAATGTTGCACCTAGATGGATGTCCAATATGTAGGAATTCCATTGGAATATTCCTTGAGAGTTGTATTGTAACATTGTGATATCACTGGATGTAATTATTTAGTGTTGGGAAAATAAAGTAAATAAAGTACCCAATATTAAATGTGGGTCAATAGGGTTTGGTAGCACATGGTTTTAACACATGGTTTATGTAATACCACTTGGTGATTTTGTGGGAGCTTGTTTCTATAAAAGCAACCACAAGGGTAGTTGTTGAGGTTAGACATGTGGAAACAGGTTAGCTAAAGGTAGCATTTGTGAAGCTTGGAAGCATGACATGGGATGTGTGGATTCATGCTTGTTCACATGGATTGCTTGGTTATGGCTAGGGTTTTGAAGGCTTCCATGGTTGTATTGCAATGGTGTTTTGCTGAATAATACATGGTGATGGATGCTTTTGGAGGCTGGTTTTTTCCCTCATGAGGGTTTCCTAGGATATATCTTGTGTCACATTTTGTGGGTATGTTGTCTATTCTCTTGCATGTGGATTCCAAAGTATTTTTTTGCTTCAGATCTATATTGGGTTATGTGGAAATGTTATATTGTTGTATGCAAGTTTCCTATCAGGATACATATATTATATCTTTTATATTCTCCCCACAGTCACATTAACCACAGTAAGTTGGGGAGTCTCATATGTTCATTGCAACTTCAAAACAAAATTGTTGATTGCACAAACTCTGTCTAGGGACAGTCAGCAAATGACTGAGATTCCTTGCTCTTAAACTTCACAAAATAATAAAAACACACATGGAATGAATAATAAAATAAAACACCATCAATCTAACTTATTTCCAATCCCTTATTGCATTGAATCAAGGGTTTTTGAGCACTAAAGTCAAGACTGTTCCCTTATGGCAAAGAACTAACTGTATGCAGAGAATTAAAGTTTTATTACTTTGAAACTTCTTACATTGCCTTCCTTCAACACAAAAAACTCTACCAACTCCCTAAGACTCCTCTCCCTCTAAAAATTATGCCCATTCTATCAAATAAACTATATCCCAACTTGTTAACTACTTGTAACTACCTCTTAACCGGTAACAATCAATTAATGATTGATTACATTATGTTTAATGTTTTATAATGTTGTCTAGTTGACAACATAGTTGTCAAATTTGACAACTCTCATTATTGGAAATTCATACCAACTTCTAAAAGGTCTTTGTGATTCTATCCTATCATTAAAGACCTTTAAACCCCTCTAAAACCCTTACATAAGTCTTCAAGGCTTATTTTGCCAATATAGGCAAATTTCAAACTTTTGCACTTCATGTGCATTTACATCATTTTTATGGCTCTAGTGGCCAACTTACAACCAATATAGACATTATAGGTCATTATCAACTTTATCTACACTCTTGGATCCTCAAATGACCCAAGGTGCACTCTAACCCCCCAAATGCCAAATGGCTTACAATGATTTGATCCTTGCACAAAGTGATCAACTTACATATTCAAAGCATAATTAAATGACCATTAAGGTCTTATTACAATCGAATAACCCAAGTTGGTTATGTTTGTCCTTCCATTCCTTCCAAGATCTTCTAGTGACCCTAGTGTACCTCCATGGCTTTGCCCTTAACCTTGGTGCTCCTGCACCAGGGTGGCTCGCATTGGGGGTCGGGGCCCCACAAGTGGCTAGTCCTAGGTAACCTAATGGAAGTATTTTGTAATCAAGTGAAAAATTAATAAAAATTATTTGGGTTGGGAATTCATGCGAACTAAGAAAGATAATATCCTTGTCCATGTCCTGGAGTTTTGCATGCACTCATGAGGATGGGTTTGAGAAGGCCTGACTGTCTGTGGGGCGTCGATTTGGTAGTACGCCACCTCAATTTTTGTTAGGTGATTGTTTCTACATGGGTTATGTGTGCTAGAAAGTAGTCACACTTCTGTGAATCATTACATTCAAGAACACTCAACAGTGAGGTCTCAAATTTTGATTCACATCTCTCTATTCATGGAGTGCAAAGGTTGTGTATGAGGCCCTCAGATTGACCTTATTAACCCATGCAAGTACACCAAGAAATGAGAGATTTAAAAATGAGAAGCAAGAATGCTAATCTCCATTGATCTTCAAGTTATTGCATGTAAATGAAACTAATCTAGATGATAGCAATGCAAAGAAACAAACTATTCTATTGAAATGGAAGTTTTACTCTCCTTTGCTAATTAAACTATATGAAGATTAAGCTAAAACAATGAAAGAGACTAAGCTAAGATGCTATGAAGATTAAGCTAATATGTAAATGTGAAAGCTAAAATGAAATGATCTTCAAAGCTCCAATGTCGCCAAGAAAACCTGCAGCATAACAATACTATGAAAATTTTGGATTCTCAAATGAGAAGGAGAGGGCTCCTTATATAAGAAACTGTGGAAGAGAATGCATCTCCAAGAGCAATGTGGGATAAATGCAAAAAGAGGAAAGAAAACTCTTTTTTAGAAAGTGTGGAGAGAAAAGGAATTTTATTTATTTTATTTATCTTTTTCATCACAAAAGAGCTTTAAGAGGATTTTTTATTTATTTAAAAGAATGATTCTCTATTAATTAAATAAGATAACATTATTTAATTAAAAGAGAGATATTATTCTAAATAAGATAAAATCATTTAATTAAAAGAGATTTTAATTAAATAAATTTATTTCATTTAAGAGATATTTCTTTTTCAATTAAATAAGGTTATTTTATTTATTTAAGAGAGAATATTTCTTTTAATTAAATAAAATTTATTGATGAAATGATCAAAGCCTAGGGAAAATTGAAATGATTGAATCAATTAGGATTGATCCAAGAAATTGATTTGAATTTTGAAAAGCATTGATTCAGAAAATTTGATAAATTAGTAAATGGGGGCCCAAAGTCTAGGTGACCATTTTAGGGTGCATACAGGTTCCACCTAGGCATCAGGTCGAGAGAGACTATCAAGGTGGCACTAGCATGAGCCATGTGATGACACCCTATAGTATGTATCCTAGGGTCACCTCTTGTTGTCTTTAGTTTTACCTCTGGTGTAGGTTGTGCTTGATGCTTTCTTATGACTTTTATTTGTGATGCTTTTCTTGATGCTTATTGTGATATCTTCTTTTTGGACTCTTGAGCTTTTGGAACTTCTCTTTGCTAGCATGTTGACATCTTGTATTTATTGATTCTTTTGAGATTTTGGCATGTGTGGGCCTAAAGTTCATCTCCTAGCTTGGGAGATTGGACCATGAGGTTCACGTGGTTGGGTGGCAAATATTTTTCCACCAATGCTTTTGTTTTTGGATCATGTCTTTCTGGATGCTCTTTGCATCGTATTGGCTTCTACATTGTCTTCATAGAACCTAGTTGACTTATGACCATTGATGTATCAATGTATCTCTTGATGTAAAGACTCATGGAAGTTGTAAACTCTTGTATATGTAAACATTGGATATCATATGATGATCATACAATTATAAATTATTTGATGTATCATGAAGCAGATGTATGTAGCATGTTCTACCACTATGTATGATTTGACATTCATTGATTACGATGAATAGTCATTTGGAATTTATGTTCCGTTCTTTATTTGTGTTATGTGATGATATGTGTTGTTAAGTAACAATGTCAAGGAACCTTAGAGGATGTTAGGATGTTATCTATTGTTTAATCCTTCATGCATAGAGTTGTATATTAAAACAAATTAATTCACTATTTTCCTAGTTTCCTCTCTGGTTCCCTGATGGGGGCATTACAGACAAGGGGAGCTCAGTGTGCATGAATACTGGATAATATTTTTTTAATTCTTCTATTATAGTAGTATGTTACACATAATAAGAATATAAATGGGATTATTGTAGAGGGCACCTGTAGTTTCTATGGGAGTGATCTAAAAGTTATCTTGCCCGTTATCTATTGCAGTGTGAATTATTTTTTGAAAGATAGTCTGCTATGGAGGTAGAGGATTCCTCTAGGGCTAGTTTATAGACATCTTCATAGGACACTATTTTGCATAGTGATATCTACCACAAGTGAAACATCCTCTTGCTTGGCTCTTCTTCTTAGGTATCTTGGGGTTCCCATTACCCTTCTTTTTGTAGTCATATCTTCATTTCTTGTCCCTCTTGAAATATTAATTATTACCTTTGAATCCCTTCCTTTTGAAGGTTTTGAGATTTTTCTTCCAACCAAATTTATTCTTCCCTTTGTCTTTGGCCACATCATCATCTTTGAAATTTTTATCCTGTTCTATTTCTCTCTCATGTGCTTCATCTTTAATGGTGCAAGGTACTAAAGAAGTCCTCCAATGTGATGATTGAGCCCCATGATAATTTTTCATACACAAAAATTCTCATCCGCCTGATACTGAGGAATATACTTTAGAAGTCTGGTAATTTTTTCCTAGTATTTGTGAACTAATTAACTTCTAGTTGTAAAAGAGTTGGAGTAACCATCCTTGTCTAAAAAAATTAATAAATTACTCGTACACGACTTTGGTCATTTTCAACTTGAGTTCCATTCGCTTGTTCTCCCACTAAGTAGTTGCTTCTCTAGCCAATTGGAAGGCTCCCCATGAAGCCTTGGATGTTTTGGAGTAGTGTTATATTTTGAAGTAATTTTTCATCTTAGTAAGTTATTTTTCTATTGAATATCCATACATGGATCCCAAAAACTTGGGAAGTTTCACTTTCCTCATATTCGAAGATAGTTCCTTAGCCAATTGATGATGTTTCTCAATTTTATTTAAATCTTCAAAGGATTCCCTATGATGCTCACCCTGACAAGTATTCTCTAAATTCTGGGTCTTGAGTCTCAATTAAGACTCTTTCTCATCTTTCATGGACTTAGGTGATCCGTATACCTATATTTCCAAGTTAAGGATTTGGTTTTTGGTTTCAATCATCATCTTAAGAAGTTGACCCAATTTTGCCTAAGGATTATTAGTGTCTCTATTTTCCTCATGAGGGTTCAAAGAGTTTTCCATTGTTTGAATTTAATCACTTGATTTTAACATGAATTTTTTTATTAACTTCCTATTATTAAATCATTTATTCCATTTATTTGTTGAGTACAACAATGAAAGAAAAAAAAGGCATATTGATAGAAAAAAATGAAACCCCTTTATTGATCTCAACACATCTTGATTACATCAAATTTATTTAATGATTACAAAATTTCTCAATGGTTATCACTTCAAGGGTCACTATAGTCTTTGATAGGTTCTTCCTACCCATCAAAGTTGGAAGGTATAAGGCAATATACCAAGGTAGTAACTCTACCATTGGACATATTTTAAGAGCCTACACTCTCAACTGGGGGTTCTTTAATCTTGGCTATCTTAGAATTTTCTACTAGATTCTCTAAGTTTTACTTTCTTGAAGATGGTCATTTACACCTTTCTCTACAGTAATAATGAATATAGTGAGCTAATTCCTCATGATACCCTAAGGATGCCACTCTAGAAAGATTATATCTAGCACAGACCATCCATAATCACACTATAGTGGGGTCTCAAACTCTCCTTTAAGTTGTGCATCAAACCCACATATGAATCATCAACATTGTTTCTCAGTTTACTAAGTGTGAAGGGATGAGCCTCTAGGTCTAGTGTGGAACCTGATTTCTTTGATATCATGTGTAACAACCAAACTATTATAACATAATTATGAGTAAAAAAAATATTAATGAACAAGTAACTGAACTAACTAACTTTCATTTTTCCTAAGAAAATGAAAAGAAACTACAATTAATAATCCAAATATAGTTACTAATTTCTTTTCACTTGAATTTGAAATTAACTAACTTTATCAATTATTTGCAAGGAAAATAAATACTAAAGTATTATAAATATTTCTTTAATAGAAATAAATTGAAAAGACCAAAACCTATACATGTTTCTCTTTTCAATTATTCATTCCTTGGAATTCATATAACATGGGTGAAATAGTATTATCAGGGGTTTTTACTATCCAACCATAGAACTTTTGGTCATGACTAACCATCACCCATACAACTTCTAGTAGAAGTAGCCAATCCCTTCATAGAAGAACACAAGCATGATTCCCATTTTCTTGCAATACAAAACTTGTTGTAGAACCCACAACCATCATATCCAATTTACCTAAAGACATCCTTGCCTACTAGGTGACCTTCCTAGCTAGATGTTGAGCTAATGGTTATAGTGAATGACGTATACTACCCGTACCATAGTACCACCTTGGAAATGGTTTAAAAGAGGACAAATACATAACTTGTGTAGTCAATGTCACCACAAAACTCATTCTATGGACCTATTGGCCTAACAAATTAGATAACTCTATCTTGATGACATTAACTTTCTCAGGTATCATAAATTATAGGAATTAACCCAACCTAGGGTTGTATCTATAATCATGACATATTTCTTTTCCAAAACTAGTCAAAAGAAGGTTAGTTAAAAATAGATTATATTCTCAAGGCCACTTGAATCTGATCCCTCAAGGCATGGGATTAGGTTCCTAATCATGAAATTTGGTTGACTACTTATTGAGTTGTTATACCAATCAATGGTCCCAATTTGGTTAGATCATAAGTGAATTAAAATTAATGACACTCTAGCCCTACTAGCTCATTCAAAATAGAAAATAAGAATACACTCATAACACATACACACCATTTCATTAAAGTTCTCATATACAATGATAAAAGATACTAATTCCTAATCCTTCAGTATGTAGGTGTAACATGAGCTACCATAAATATGAAATGCATAAGGAAAACTGAGAGGGGGGGAGGGGGTGAATTAATGTTCTACAATTTTTAACCTTATTAACCCAATTCTTAAACCATATAGCACATACACTAAAAATGAATATGTTAAAGCATAAAGAAAACATCCAAAACACCACAACACCAATTTTTTATCGTTGAAACCGTATTAGTGGAAAAACCATAGTGGGGATGGAACCCACAAATAAAAATACTTTGCAAAAGTATTATACCCTATTAAAGGTTTATAAAATGGAATGCACATGCATTCATGCACACTTCGTAGAGCTCACTACTCAATTACAAAAACACTTACTACCTATATGATGATTAAGAAATCACATAGATTGAATTGATACACATCATCTACAAATGCCAAAAGCAGTTCCAGTTAGGTACAATACACTAATTTCATGCACTTCATAATATATCTATGATCCACTTAGACTCACACCTTACATATATGTCTCACAAAAAAATGATCAAAGATATTGATTTTATATATCCTTTTTATAAGATTTAATCATTTGCAAGTCAGCTCCAAGAACACTTTACAAATTCATGAAATGTGTTATAACAATTAGCTAGATTTACATGAAAAAATTAATATGGACCAAAAATAATTGATCATACATTATCCCTCATGTCGTCCAATAATCCTCAAACACAAGAACTCATCACCAAAATCAATCTGATAGATCCACATAAGGATTTATTACACCATGCTACTGTTCTTCATGGTTTTACCAAAAACTGCTACGTAGATGCTCATAATTCAAACAAAACATAACATCAGACCTTGTGAATCTAGAATATGATAGAGTGCACATTCAAAAATATTCCCCTAGGTTCACACCTCAAAATATCAAATTGGGAGTATCCACCAGACCAAACACTAAAGCCTGCTAGATACTCTATTCTATGCTAGACTTAGCCAAATCTCCAATTTGACTTCCGATTTGATCAAATAATGTTATGTGAATGGGTGCAATGATATTAGTTTCCATCAATGACAACAACTAAGCATATATGCAGTGTCTCTTTCTAACATACTTAAGTCTTGAACATAGGGCTTACTTCTATGTTCAAAACAACCAATTAGAGTCCACCATTCCCCCAAGTGAGAGATATATGGTCATGACTTTCATAAAAAAAAGAACACATAATTAGCACTTAGGCATGCAAATTTATTATGCATAACTCTACGATAAATTAAATAGTTAATGGTAACACCATGAAATTTAGTTTTTCTATTAACAATCATTAATTTATTGGTGATTAGGGTATTCTATATGTTCTTTTTATCGGCGATGTTAGATGGTAGATATACACATGTATATTGGGTCGGATATTTTATTAAAGAAAATAATTTATTTGAGAGTTTTGTTAATCAATTGTAAGGAATATTTTAGAATTTTTGTTTGGGTATGTATATCAAACTAAGTGTTGAGTTTCTTTTGTGAGTTGTTATGGAAGTGCATTTTAATGTGGTTTTGAGTTGTATGGGAGTTTTACGTTGCTTGTTTAGGAACGTTACTAGAGGCTTGGGATTGAGTGAATGTTTGTATTTTTCCCTCATGTGTTTTATGATTGGATTTATGTTTAAGAACGCTTTGAGAAATGTGGTTATGATTTATGAGATTTAGTTATAAAATTGTGAACCTAGGTAGGTTAACTAAGTGTATAGGTGGGAAGTGGCTTGCAATAGGTGCCAGGGCCCGCAAATCACTTCTAGGATAACTTATTGCAAGTGACTTAATAAAGTGATAATTAAAGACATTGAGAGTTTAAAATGAATTAATAAGATATTGTGTGCCTTGCCCATGCTTGAGTTACTTGATTGAGTTTTGACTAGGATGGGAGTGGGAAGATGGTTGCCGCCTACATGGACTGGATATGGAATAGTCAGTACCTCATATGCATGAGAGGTTACTGATACCGCATAGAGACACTAGGGTGTCAGGGTCTGGAGAGACTACCAGGATAACCTTAGAGTTGGCTCATGTGATGACACTTCCCTTTAAATGCATCTTAGGTTTCCTACATGTGTTGGTTGCCTCTGGTTGAGTATATTTTACCTTGTTATCTTATTGCACCTTTGAGTTAGAAATATTTTAGGATCCCTCTCTTAGTTGTATTGTGTTGATTGTTGATGTTTGATATCCGAGTGGGGTATGTTGTTATCTCCTCAGCACGGTAACAATGTTAGATGATCCTTGTAGTAGTTGTACCTTCTTGTTCATAATCATTGGAGATGTATTCTTATCTTTCTTATTCTATGTCCTTGTATCATTGTATCAGTTATTCATGAGATATCATGTAGTACTTCATGTTGGATTATTGTTATTACATACCCTGCGACATGTGCAGTGGATGTGGATTATTATGGATACCTTATGATATCAATTGTATTTATGATTTCATTTACATGAGATTTGTAATTATATCTAATCTAAAGTAATGAATTAATATTTACGTAATCTACGCCAAGGAACCCTTGAGATTTGTAATCTATGTTTGAGTTGTACTTGTATGTCTAAGTTGTAAATTATATTGTATTGCTTTCGCATTGTTAACATTTTTGTTGTTGTTTGTAAATTCTTAAGAAAAAAAACATTCTGTAAACTTAGTTCATGTTTAGGTTAATTTCTCCTGGATTCCTTGGCGGGGCATTACACTTCTGGTTTGATCAAATAATGTTATGTGAATGGGTGCAATGATATTAGTTTCCATCAATGACAAAAACTAAGCATCTATGCAATGTCTCTTTCCAACATACTTTTGTCTTGAACATAAGGCTTATTTCTATGTTCAAAACAACCAATTAGAGTTCACCATTCCCCCAAGTGAGAGATATATGGTCATGATTTTCATCACAAAAATAACACATAATTGGCACTTAGGCATGCAAATGTATTATGAACAACTCTACGATAAATTGAATATTTAATGCTAACACCAAGAAATTTAGTATTAGCTTACCTTTATCAACTTTGAAATCTAGATATAGGATGATTTGGATAGTGGTAGAAATGAGACATGCAATGAGCCTGTTTGTGAACTATGTCAAGAACCCTAACAATTAGAATTGTACCAAGACCTATATGTGGTCATAACTCTCTTCAAAAGAATAAGACAAAATGGCCACTTGGGTATGTAAATTTATCATGAATTATTCATAACTAAACATATAGAACACATTAAAGCCTAATATCAATATACAATTACTCAGAGGGAAGTCTTCTATCTTAAACACAAGGTTTACTTTTATGTTCATACCAATTTCTCAGAGTCCAACATTCCCCAAAGTGAGAGATGCAATAAACCCATCTGTCAACTATGTCAAGAATGCAAACAATTATAATTCCCCCAACACCTATATATGATCATAAATTTATTCACAAGAATAACACATAATTGACATTCGGGCATGCAAATGTATTATGAACAACTCTATAGGAAATTTAGTAGTTAACGGTAACACTAGGAAATTGAGTAGTTATTTAATTTTATTAGCTTTGAAATATGGATTTAGGATGTTTTAGATACTCACAAAAATGAGACATACAATGAGCCCATTTATCAACTATGCCAAGAACCCTAACAATTTGAATTTTGCCAACAACTATATATGGTCAAAACTCTCTTCACAAGAATAAGGCATAATTAATACAAGTATAGAAGTCATTAATGTCTAATATCAATAAAAATTTACTCAAAGGGCTTACTTCACTCCAAGATTCCCCAAAATGAAGCCCTCCAACACTAATTTCTTTACAAAACTTTACAAAAATTAAATCATTTTTACAACAAATTATCCAAACTCTTTAGCAAACTGAATAGTTAATGCCCACACAAAGAAATCAAATAGTTAGGTTACCTTTATCAACTTTATGGAAATGATACATACAATAATTTATTCTAGTTCTAGACATTTTCAAAGGGTATGGACAACCCTACACATGTGGACTGATTATTTTGAAACATTATTGAAAATCATAAATGGTTTGAATATGATTACTTTTAGTCAATTTTGACACACAAATAGCATGTATGAGCCAAAGATATGTGAATTATCTATACTAACTTGGTAGTTCCTAGCTCTCCGAAACCATCCAAAAACTCAATGTGAAGCAATTCATTAAATGTCAACAAAGGGTTGAGGCATATGCATATGTAGTCTTTCTTTGTATGAAAATAAATGTCAATGAAGACCCGATACAACTGGAAGGCAAACAAAAAGAATGTCTTGTAGAAAAATGCACATTAAAACTCCCGATATTTCTAAGACAAGTTTTATTTTACCCCTTTCCAGAAAGATTGATTCTGAGACAACTTTTGTTTTACCCACCAAATGATGCAAACATGGAATGAAATACAAATAAAGTAAAGCATAACAAAACCCAAATTATCAAGTACAACATAAAAAAATATAAAACTTTCCCTTTTACCACAATTCCCCCAAATGAAGCACTCTATCACTGATAGAGTTGCTCTCAACTAATTTTTATTTAGAGAAATAGTACAATTGGAAGAAAAAACAAAAGAATTCCCCACAAAAAAATGTATTTTTAAATGATATAGACAGACAAACAATTTATTAGGATTCCCCTAAATGTGTGCTCTACCACTGATATCATTTCTCTTAGTTGGTTTTCATGTAGAGAAAGAGCATACAAATCAGGGATTTGAGAATTAACAACTTATCTATTCTCCGAGGCGATCCAAGAAGCTAATGTCGAACAACTTATTTCATAGAAACAAGAGCAATGATCCAAGAAACCAAAGCCCACAATTTATTTCCCAAAATTAGGAACAAAGGTGTAATGACAAGAAGGGGAACCAATTAATGAAATGTCAAGACACACACAAGACATGTAAACATAGCAGTCAAATAGTAAATGTCACTAAAAACACCAAACAACTTGCGATTTCCTTGGGTTTCCATAAAACAAATATAGGAGACAGATCTAGTTTTCCAACATATTGCAACTTGCAATTTCCTCGACAATACTCCACAAAAGTGACACCATAAATTGATAACTTTTCGACATACTAACACTTCTCCAATGCAAAAAGCCCACATAAATAACTTGTTGGCTAAAAATCATTTTCTTTCATTCAAATGTAGTTTTTAAACTCTCTTCTCTCCAATGTATTTTTGATATTATTGCACCAATAGTTGTGAATATAAATTTTTTATTGTTAATTTAGCCGATAGGCTATTTGTGGGATTTTTGGTCCCTGAAAAATATTTTTTTACCAGAAAATTGTCAGTCTCTCTAATTGACCTTTTTTTTCTTTTTTTGATTGTGCAACTGTCAGCAAATTTCCATTAGAAAGTACTATTAATATTTTAGAAAGTATGGATATTATGATTTATAAATGTGATAGTTGTCCATATATTGTGGATTTACTTTAAGATTCGTAATTTTTGAAGGGGGTTAAGTTGACTTGATTCAACTATTACCAATTTGAATTCCTAGATTTATGGTCTTTTGGTTTGCATTGTTATTTGAGAAGTTTCTAGATTGGTTTTGGGGGAGGACAAAAGTTTTGGAGTTTAGATTGGGATCTCACATTCACTTTGCCTTAGATTCGCATTCTTGAGTTAGTATGTATCTGAAATTTATTTTTTAGCAAGCCAACACCAGGTTTAATTGTTTTCACTTCCATCTATTAACTGTAGCTATGCAACATCTTTTACACACACACACACACACACACATCAAGTTGTGTGTCCCCTTCTTATCTTAGCTCTAGACAACACTTTGTATTAGATTTTCCATCTTTACATAGTTTGAATGATTTTGTTTTGAATTGTATCTTGTATTTGTTTATTATTTTAAGTAAGTATGAATTTGTGTTATATACATGTATGTTCATGAACTTAAAACTTGGTGAGCATATTTGGTTGCTCCATTTTATTCAAACTATATTCTTTTATTTAGAAAATTAGATATTGTGTTACTTGATTCATTTGGATGGTTAATATAACTAAGTTTAAATTCTATAAAATTGGGTGTAGGTAAAATATTTGGTATAATTTTTATTTAATTAGTTTGGATTTACTTATATTTTGGTTAAGGGTTACATTCTTTAAATAAGACATTGTAATTTATTGGTTAAATTGGCTTGTTGAGGAAATGATTATAGGAAAATTATAGGAGGATTAAAATGAATCATGTAATAGGTTTGTTTTATTAAAAATATTTGATTAAAATATTATCTTGATAATATCATTTATCAATTGATATTTAGGGGTATTATTCTATTGAAATTTGAATGTTGAAATTTATTTACATTTAATTTTATGACATGTTTAGATCATACAAATTTAAATAGAGAATTTTATGCAATTTCATTATTAAAACAATAAATTAATTTAGAAAGGGAAATAAAATAACGAGTTTATATTAAAACAATGAAAATCAATATTAAATTGTGTGCAGAGTGAACCTAACTTGTTCGGAACATGCGTAGACATTCAAACATTAGTTATTCAAAGCCTAACAACATATTCCTAACATATAGAAAATAACTATTCGCAAGGACATTTCGATAGAGCTGAAATGGGAGCACCCTGTCACCGTTTGATTTGCTCTTGCTTTAGGGATGTGGGTGTGCTCTCGAATCACTTGGAGAAATTCCCTAATGATGATTAGGAAAGATTAGGATGGATTAGGGACCATGAGAACCCCATAGTGGCACAAAATCAGGTATAAAAGATGCTAAGATGAAGATGAAGATTGATGCAAAAATGCTTAAGCTAGATTGATTTTAACCAAATGAAGATGTGATATGATGCTATATGCTATGAAAAACAATGAAATAAACTATGTTTAATCCATTATTCTAAGTTAAAATGTGTTATGAAATCTTGAAAGATAACTGAAATCTAACAATTAGGATTGATTTATGCTAAGTCTAGATAGAAATGAGCATGATAATAATGCATGAAGATGAAAAACTAAGCTAATATTTTTCTCTTGGAAGGAGAGGTATTTATAGGATTTTGGGAAGGGCGTGGGTTAGGAAGAGGAGTTAGGGTCAGGGGTAAGGTTTGGGGTAGAGTCTGAGGTAAGGTTCATGGTATGGTTAGATTAGCCTTGGTTAAGGTTGCTCACACATGTGTGAGAAACACTAGGGAAGTGTGCAAGAGGAACAAGAGTGGAAGGAGAGACATGGGTCTCTTCATGAGGCTGTAAGAAGTTTTAAAGAGTGTGTAAGAGGCTATTAATGAGTCTGTAAGGCTCATTAATGGAAGGGTTTGACCAAAAGTCAAGGAGACTTGGATTAGGCTAAGAAATATAGGAAACACCTCCTAAATAGGTTTAGGAAAGGTTTAGGGAAGTTTAGGAAATATTGGAAGGGTTTAGGAAAGTCTAGAAGATTCTAGGGTTTTTAGGCTTTAAATAAATATGAAATTTGTTTAAGGAATGTGACATCGTTTACCAAATATTGGTTCAATAAATGAGGGAAAATCACTCAAATTTGATTTAAGTGGTTTGGTGAGGGATTCTTTAATTAAATGTGTCTAATTAAAATAGGAGGAATTAATGGCATAAAAATTAATTAATTAATTAACAAATGATGATGTCACTAGGGGTTTTTGAAAAATAAAAATACTTTTATTTTCTAAAGGATTTTTAGGTGTCTAGATTTTGCCCCTCTTTGATGCAATGCCACAAGTGGCGTGGCGTCAAAGATAAGAAAATAAGATGCCCCAGGCTAGAATAGAGGATAAGGGGTTGTGCCCCCTCGAGAAAATAACGTAAAGAGGAAAATTTGTGGAATTTTCTCGAAAAGAACACATAATTATCTACATTAGCTTCAATTTCAGTTCTTTTGTCATATGCTTCTTTAGTTTTAGTCTATGTATTCTCTTTGTCTCCTTCTTCACCCTTATCTTCTGTAGTATCCATCGGTTGCTCAGGTGTATTATCCTCGGGTTGTTTTGTAGTAGCAATTTCTATGGCTTGTACCAAAATTGGTAAGTTACCCAATATTTGTATTATGGATGCCTCGATAGTTGTTCTTCCTCTATGATCTCAGCAACAACAGTGACATCTTCATCTTCTTTTGCCTCATCATCGGGATCACCTTCAGTGATCTCTTCAATAAAAACTTTTGCATTCCTGGTAATTACTAACTTCTCAGGTGTATCCTCTTTTTCGATGTAGCTAGTAGGATAAAAATCTTCTACATATGTTTCATCCTCTGGCTACTCGGTGTTTGATATGTGAATTGGTTCTTCAATTGGCCTTTGTGCAGTAATATCAACACCTTTTCCTCTTCTTGTGACACCTTGCTCAGGAATAATTTCAAGTGCAATTTATTGTGCTTCCGCTTTGGACTTGAGAATTTTAGTCCATTTTTCTTTTCTCTCCTCATCAACTTCTTGGAGTTTCCCTTGTAGGATATTCATTTCTTTCCCTTTCATTAAAAAAATATTTGCATATTATTTCATCATATCATCAATCTCTGTAACAAATAGATTTGGCATTGCCAAAATTAGTGATCTTTCTCTCATTTTATTCTCGGTATGCAAGGCATATGTCCATCTTGCTGATACCTTATCATATAATTCCTTTGGAATATAAGTAACAAACCCAACTTGTAACCTTTTAAATTTAATCATCACGTTGATGATGGCTTCTTCCATTTTATCTTGATCTTCGGTAGTCATATGTACATACCTGTTTATCTTAGGGTGACCAAGTCCTCCCTTTTCCTTTATTTCCTTTACAATGTCATCAATTGACTGAGATTTATTAACAACTACCTTGAATTTTTTGGCATCCTCCTCATCTGAATGTATGTCATCTTTATTTCTTATCAACTTCCTTCTTTTCTTAGGTAGCTCGGTAGAGGCTTGAGTACCTCTTTTCTTCTGATATGTCTTTGTCATTTTTGGTCTTGTAATCATTACAACTCCACGTTTTAAAGGTGAAGAAACACTTGTAGAGGACCTTGTCCTTGCTCATGTGGGAGTTTCTACCTGTTTCCTTTTTCCTTTTGCAGCCTTCACCAGTTCTGTTTGTATCTCCTTGTCTGACTCGGTCTCTTCATCATGTTCACTATTACCAATTGTCAATTGTTCCTCAGTTACCTCTTCAACCAGCTTCTCTACTTCTTCTTCACCAAATTGTTTCTCCAAAGTGTCCATCATTTTCTTTGATTTCCTTCCTAATTTTACTCCGCCCAAATCCATTTTGATTCTCTATTTTCCTTCCTCATAGGTTCCAAACCTTGTTGCATTCTTGTATTTAGGCTCTTCCAGTAGTGTCTTTATTGACCTAGATGCTTGGTCAATGTCAAGTTCATATCCCATTGGTGGAAACCATGCAGTCCTTGGTTCAACTACCTTAATGAGAGTGAAACCCCTAGAAAACATATTTCATCTTTATATTTTTCCACCAATTGTGTAGGTATCATGCTTCTCTTACATGCATTCATTCCTTGAATTTTCTGAAATAATCATCCATGACAAGTTCAATGTTCTAACCTAAAGTTTTTATGAAATCACTGATTTACATGATAACTAGTTTGTTAACATCTCATTAAACATCACCGATTGAGGGGAATGAATTTTACAAGTAGAAAAATATACATACTAGTAGTGATCCGCTTGCATGTTTTGGACTTAGCAACTCAAATTGTCCTCATTTTTCTTCAAGTTCCCTCAACATCATCTCGGCTAGGTCTAGCTGTAATCCTTTCTTCACATTATTGTATGTAATGTCAACAACACTGCAAGGAACATTGTTCAGTTTGCTAGATTGGAATACCTTATAAGTAATCATGTATGCTCCAAATCTAGTCTCAGGATCATTGATTGTGTTAATCCGCATACCTCTATCGTCCCATTTGGATCCAGTCAATTTTTCAATTTCACTTCTTGGTGGATGCCTTAGTGCTTTAGCTTTATCACACACAGGATAACCGGTGACCATGTGAACAATGTTCTTTGTGATTTTTATTGGTTCATCCAGCCACATTTTTCCCTCGTGTACTCGACTGAGTACTATCTTGATCCACTCGGTCTTGAATACATTCAGAAAGTGAAGGGCATTGGTTAAACCTTTAATCTCTAGATTTATATGCTCATCCTTCAATTTCCCATCCACACATAGCTTCTAGTAAGTGGATTGCAACTCAAAATCGTCAATTTCACTAATCTTGCAGTGAATGTAGGACTAGCTGTCCTTTACCAACAAAACCCTAGGTGGTATGCATGAGAACACGCCTCTCATCAACTTGTGATGTGACCTCAGGGTGTAACCTATAGTTAGGCTCTTCATATGTTGCAGTCTTGATCAGTGTAACCTTCTTCTCCTTATCAGCCTTAGATTGAGTGGTCTTTAAGGTAGATGCCATCACTTATAACAAATTAGGGATTTGGGAAAACTGTATTCAAATAGTTTAGTTTGCTTCAATCTTACTTGAATCACTTCCAAATAGTCAGTGAAATGCTCAAATCACTGTAGATAGATTGGAATATTGTTGCATAAATCTCACTCTTTTCGCTCTAGTTTCGCAATGTGAAAAATGAGTAGGCTCGACATGTATTTATACCCAAAAATATTTCCTACTTAAAAGTTTTGCATTGAATACTTCACCAACCACAACTCGGTTAATGATAAAATATTCAGTTATCTCCTTTTGATACATCAACTTAGTGAACACTAACAATGCTTGGTTGACTACGCAACTCGGTTAACCTTATCACTTTCACTGACTAACAAACTTTCACTCAATCATGCTTTTACCGACTATACTCATTTCAAGTTTAAAATATATAACAACCTAGCACATCTTATTTCATACTGATTTGCGTATTCATGCAATAGATATAAGGAACTGTTGTAAGATATAAGTGATTAAAATTCATTTCCCATACTTACTTGATTTTCTTAGGTTGAGGTGGTGAAATCACCTAACCCAAAGGATGAGGTGTCATTGACTATTGTGCTTGATCATGCTTTATCTTCAGTTGATCTTCTCCATATTTGAATCATTTTCGTTCTGATTCCATCAATAGTATTCTCATTCATATCAACATTTAGTTCTGGTGCTTGGTCTCTGCAATCTTTACTTAAGTGACTGACCTTGTGACAGTGCAGACATGCCATTCCAAAATTTGTCCAATTTCTAGATTTTTCTCTCCAATGTAATCTCATGCAATTTGCTACAATATGATCATACCTACCTCATACTATACAATTAACCCAAGCGTTATAATCCCAAGTATAAGAATTACCTTGCCTTCTTGGTTGATAGGTGTTATTTTGTCTCTTCAATTTCCAAACTTATTTCATCTTTGTCCTACATTCTTGTGATATATGTCCATGCATGTTGTAAGTGCGATAATTTTTTTCGATGTATTGCCTCTTAGGTGACTTATTCAACTTTGATCTACACTCATATGCTTGATGTCCATACTTGTTGGAATTATAACAATAACCATCAACTTTAGGAGTAGAGTTAGGAATACCTTTAGCTTTACTTTTGTAGACATTTGCTGTGTGACCTAGTTTTCCACAGTGTTAGCATGAGAGCTTCTTTGGCCTTAGATTTGCATAGACATTCTTTTGTTCTTCTTGTTTTGATGACTCTCCCTGCTCGGTATTGTACACACAAAATAGTGCACTTCTATGAATCTTTACAATCAAGAACACTCAAGAATGAGGTCTCAAAAATCGATCCATAGCTCTCTATGTATGGAGTTGCAAGATTGTAAAATTGCTCTCAGCTAGAGCTATGAAGCTAATGACCTTGCTAGTCAACCACACAATGAGAGATTCAAGTGAAGACAAGGGCAATAATGCCAATATCTCCAAGAATCACTATGAAATGCAAATGCAAGCTAGATTAAGATGGATATGCAAGCTAGAAATGAGAGATGCAAGCTAAACTATGGAAATGAAAGTACAAGCTATGCTATGAAAAGGAAAGATGCAAGTGTTACAAATCCTTCCTAATTAGACTAGATGAAGTAATCTAAAGCATAAAGGAAATCTATACTATGAATGCCATGATAATGAAACTAGAATGCAAGAAATGAAACTAGAATGAAATGTAGATGCAAAAGCCAAGAATGCTCCAAATCTTCAAAAGCTCCAAAGTGACCTAGAAAACCTGCAGCATAACATTAGTATTCAAAAATGCATATGAAAATGAGGAAGAGAGCTCTTCTTTTATAGGGAATGAGAAAGAATGGACCATGGAGATTAAGAGGCAAAATATTTAATCAATGGTGGAGCATCAAAGAGGAGTAATCCATGTGCACAAGTATCCTCCAATGAGAAAAATAAGAGTTAACTTTTGTGTCCATATGAGACAAAAAGTGCTTTTTCCCTTATTATAAAATAAGAATAATGCTTTATTTGTGCAACTTAGGAAAAGATGAAAAGTGGGGGCTTTTTATTTATTAAAAGGGGAGGAAATATTCCTTTTAATCAAATAAAGACTTAGGATAAAATGGTTAGCCCAAGGAATAATCGAAAATGATAAAATAGGATTTAATCAAGGAAATTGATATAATTGAAAAATATTGATTTTTGAAAATATTGATTCAGGGATTTGATAAATTGCTGAATGGGGGCCCAAAGTCTAGGCAACCATTTTAGGGTGCATACATTTGCCCCTCTTTGACTAATGTGTGATCATTTCAGGAACACATGCAGTCAAAGAAGAATTGAAATGTGAGTTCATTTTGGGATCACAAAACAACTCAGACGTGTGTTCATTTTGGGAACACGCCCGAAAAAAAATAAACAAAAGATTCTGGACATGAGTTCATTTTGGGATCACATCCAAAATAAGAGATGAAAATCTCAAGCTGAGCGACAGCTCATAAAAAGATAGTTGAATCAAGAAAATCAAGGATTAAATCCAATAGGTACTGCCCCCTCAGAATCAAAATCGAAATTGAAATCAGGTAGAGGAGAACAACAGATTGATAAAAGATGATCAAATCATAATGAAATCATAATCGAAGATAAAGGATAATAGGATAACCATTAGGTAGTGAAAATATGCCCCAGTTTGACTGAGAAAGATATAGGTTAAGGATACAGTCAAACCTCAGAGAAATGGATCAAATGAATATAAATGGGAGACCAGAAGTTTGAAAGAGATGGGGGATGAAGAAATGAAGATGCCCCAACAAAGACCAAAGGATCAGGCCTCAAATGGTCAGCCAACTGCGCAGAAGAGGGTGAAAATTTTGAAATACAATTTTGACTATCAAGATTAACTCAGATTTCAATTTTGAGTTCGAAAATAGATCCAGGATGTCGAAATTAGCTAGGGGTGTAATTTTTGCGCAATTTCGAGGTATTTTGAAAATTAGGTCAAAAAGTCAAAATGCTATAAAAAGGGTAAAAAGGTGTGATATGAAAGACAAGAAGTGAAAGACATGATCGAAGAAAAAGAAAGGTGAGCGTAGTTGACCGACGAGTCCATGTGAGATAAAAAGGAAAGCTCTCTCCATATGCAAAATGCAAAACTAATCTAACATGACCCTAAAAAATGCAAGCTACTATGAAAAAGTGGTTGACTTGCAAGGTCACAACGCTTATAGACATATAATTATCATCATCGAGCATTATTGGTAGCGTCATAAGATCATACAATACACACTAGTATGACTATGGGTATATGAATATGATCTATATCAAATAGGAATGTGGGAATCCCACCTAGGCACCAAAGACATGTAGGTCAAGATGACTAGTGTAGTGAGATTACCTAAGTTTAATATAGCGAGATTATGCTTGCATTAGGACACAAGAAAGTCAAGATGGCTATAAGCATGCATTCACAAAATAGTCAAGGATAATACCTTGTCAATCCCTAGTGTCAAGTAAAACCATCATAAATGCTCATGACAGTTAGGATCAACGAAATATACCCACAAGCAGATAAAGAAATAAAACATGTTCTCATACCCTCAGTCTTCTAGCTATGCATCATCGAAGACGTCAAGGGAGAGACCACTCATCAAAGAAATCTTCATAGACAACACACAAAGAAAAATAAAGTCAATTAAGTCTTAGCGAGTCGAGTGTTTAAGTGTGTGTGTGTAGGTCATAGAGTCAAACTTTGAGTATCACATCTGCTTAGGGAGGAATATCACATCATACTAGACTGTGGGTAGGATATCTGATAAGTGTTAAGAAACACTTGATGCTAGGGTAGTGTTGAAAAACACAATTGGGGTGGGTGTGACTATTTTTTGGGATTTTGAATTTTTTGATTTTTTGGTATTTTTGAAATATATAATTTTTTTGGAGAGACATCAAAGCGCCTATTGCTAGGTTTTCACTAGGATGCTCATTTTTTTAGGATATTTTATGCTTTTTAGGATTTTTTCAGCATCATATATGATTTTTTTAAGAATTTTTTCAGGATCAATAAGATATGTACAAAGGATGCCCCCAGACAGAATAGGCATCAAATTCCCAAGCAAGATCACATCATGTAGTCCCAATATCTAGCAAGGTGGAGAACAAGAGGGATTAACAAGCTCATGGAAGACAAGAGAATGAAGGAGAATGAAGGGAAGAAATCCTCAAGGATAAACTCCTCAAGAGTACCCAAGCTAGGGAAAAATTGTCAGGTAAAGCACGTTTGGACAAACAATGAAAGACCAGCATAGGATAAGTCACAAATGCATAATGCAAAAAGAAGGAAAGGATGCATTCCAAAGGAGTAGACATGTCAAGAGACTTCATAGCATCGTGTTTTACTCTTTTTTAATAGATCAAGACCAAAGGGGAAAAGGATAGCGAAAGGCTAGAATGAATGGAGGAAAATAAATTTGAAGGCTAAACATGAATGGAATGAAAGCAATATCATCATAAGATAGCTCACAAGATAGCCAAATGTTCATGTATAGGTCAACATTGTCAAGATCAAAAAGAGAAGACGAAATGGATGAAATATGCAGAAGAACTACGCATGATGCCTGATTGCCAGGTTTTCATCACGATACTTATCCAAGGTGCCACAAGGGAGTGGTTTTCACCATAGGATGAATTTATTTCTCTTTACTTTTGCTACCAAGGCACCTGTTTCCAGGTTTTCACCAAGGCACATTTTCAATTTTTTCATTTTTTACTTTAAAATTTTTTTTTTCTATATTTTTTATTTTTTTGGAAGAAGGCAAGCTTTTTAGATAATTCTCCTTGAAAGGATAAACCATGATATGCCAAGGATTCAAAATGATATGCTCAAAGATGCTGATAGGGAAAGGAAGATGGAAGAGAAAAATGGAGGATAAGGTTTTATGTAAAGCGAGTGAGGCTGGAAGATAAGAGGAATAGGCAAATGAGGAAAAAGGATAGCAGGTAGAAGGATAATGAATGGAAGGATTGTGAAAGGGTAGATGGAAAGGAAGGCAAGATCAACATCAACACACACCTTAAAGGGTGGCCAGAGGATGGAGGAAATGTGAATGAAAGAATACGAGAAGGAATATGGTGAATGTTTAGCAGAGGTTGCAGTTCAAGCACATGGAATGGAAGAATGTTTTTGGAAGAAGATGAAGTGGAAGCCTTTGGAAGCTTGAATGTCAATTTCACTTTTTGTTCAATATTAGACTCTTTCAAGAGAGACTTTGGAATCCATATAGCCTTAGGCTTTTCATTTCTTTTTGATGATTTAGAGAGAATATCTTCAATGATGGATTTTGGAACCCATACTTGTCTTGTAGTTTTCTTCTTAGATATCTCTTTTGACTTTATGCCTCCATGTCGATTAGAGTAGACATGGTGATCTTTTTTTGATGGATTCTTGTATTGCTTCTTTTTCTTGTATTGAACATTTAAGTTACTTCCAAAAGATTTGGGACTTGTGGAAGAAGAAGGACGATATGATTGGTTTAGATGGGTGGGTGGATGAAAAGGATTCAAGGGTATGCATCTATGTTGATCTTGAGGAAAGATAGGAGATGGAGGGACATAAGGACCCAAGATAGATGATGAATTAGGAGAGTTAGGAGGGAAAAGTGAAGGGACATAAGGGCCCAAGATGGAAGGAAGACATGAAGCCCTTAGTATTGGTGGAGGAGGTCCAAGGATGGACATGGAAGACGCAAAAGGATAATCAACCAATTCATCAGCGTTTATATGACAGCCAAGTACATCAGCATCTTTAGAGTGAGCATTAGGATTTTCAATAGGATTGTAAACATCTTGAATAGGAGCAACTTCTTCGATAGGAATTTTCAAAGCTTGCAAAGACTTAGGAAGAGTAGAAAGTGGAGGTGAACATGGAGTGGTAGAACAAGAAGATGAAAGATTTTGATCTTGACAAGTTGCTTTGGATAGCATAAGTGCATCATTTTTTTCTTGATTTTCAATAGGCTTAACATTGGAAGTGACAACACTATTTTCAATAACCTCAATGGAAGTAAGGTCATCTTGATTGTCAATAAGCTCAATGGTGTGAGTAGTAGCTTGATCTTGCTTAGGAGATGGTGGAATGAATGCGAAAGAGCATAGAGGATCAAAAGAACCATGAAGTGGATCAGAGACGTCATGAAAAGGATTGGATGACATGGAGGGTTCTTGATCTTGATCTGTTTTAATATTCTTTTCTTCATCATTTTTAGAGTCCTCTTGACATGGAGCCACTTCTAAGGACAAGGAAGCATGTTGGAATTGTATGGAATATTTTGGAATAGATGGTGATGGACTAGTTGAAGTAGGCATTATAGCGCATAAAGGCTTAGGCTCGCTAGGTGTAGCATTATTGGAAGTATTTGTAGCCAAGTGAAGGTTAGCTTGAGTTTCTTTAAGAGATAGCCCTTGAGGATAACTATAGGGAACTGCATGAAAAGTATTATGACTTTCATTAGATGAAGGATTTGTGAAAGATTTGGAAGACTCAGAAGCTTTAGGAAATGTATGGTTATTGGAGGAAGTAGGGGATGGAAGGGGACCATCACAAGACAAAGGTTCATCATTAACATAATCTTGCTTGAGAGTTTCATTTTTATCTTTAGCATGAGATTTCTTAGAGGAAGGATTCTTATAATATTTATGTTTCCAATTAGCGCAATGCATTTTATAGTCCTCAGCAGTAGTAGATGGATCATAATCAAGGTATTGTTCACAAAAATCATCAAAGTTTTTTTCAAAATCAGAATCATATGGATCACCATCACAATCTATCCAATAGGATGACCCTTTAGTAAGCCTAAGCACACGACGAGGAGGACTCTTAGGAATAGAGGTTTCATAGGTATAATCACGTTGCTCATTATGGTATGTCTTCTGAAGAGAAGTAAGACTCTTGGGAGAAGTAGAAGAGGAACAAGATCTTGAAGAAGAGGAAAATGAAGAACTAGTGGAAGAAGAAGACTTGGATAATGATGAATTCAAATAACATTTAGAAGATTCATGATAAGATTTGGAAGATGAAGAATGCGAGTAATGTTTATAAGAGTCATGATAAGATTTGGAAGATGAAGAATGCGAGTAATGTTTATAAGAGTCATGATAAGACTTAGAATGTGAGGAATGATGAGAAGATTTAGAAGATGAAGAATATTTGGATGAGATCATGAGTATGATTCTAGCAAAGGCATGTGATTTGCTCGCTTTCTCTTGTAGTTTTGCCATAAATTTGTCACTCATGAGAATTTTGGAGGAATAAAACTTTTGAAATATATCAATGAACTCAAGATCATCTATTCTTAATGAAGGTTCCATAACCAGATATTTGAGATTCATGGTTTTAGAAGAGGAGGAATCAAGCGTGAAAGTGAAAGAATTGATGAATAGAAGAAGGTAGACTAGAAAATAAGAGGAAAAGAATCAAGAGGACATGAAGAATTTAGGAAGAATAGAAAGGATGAAAATGGAAGACTAGGAAGACATGTGAGATGTGGAAGAAAGAAGACCAAGAGTCATTTTATGCAACTTGATACCATTGAAGTTCATTTGGATGTTGAGCAACATGTCACAGCACCTAAGATTTGACTAGGACTGACCAAAGAAGACCAAACTTCTAAGGAGAACCCACTAGGATGGAACTCAATTTTAGTATTCGAATTAGATTTTTCAAAAGATTTCGCAATGATGATCAAGCACATAGAACAACAATCAAGGAATGCAAGCAAACAGTCTTCAAGCAATGGGCAAGGGACAAAGCAACCTTGCACATGAACAGAGATAGTGACTTAGTATTCCTCTCCCTATGAACTCTACTTGTGTATATTCTTGAAAATGTTTTAGTAGGCACTTAAAACATAACAACATCCTAGAAAGTTGTCTACAAGGCTATACATAGCTCTTCTAAAGGGAGTCCTCAATATACGCAATGTACCTGAGGCCCAAATCCATAGATGAGAAGAATCCAAAATCATACAGCCGGGGGGAGACGGTAACCCAAATCTCCTCCTTCACTTCTCAAAGGTATAAAGTTTTTTGAGGCTTAGCCAAGAGTGATATCTAATTCATTCCCAAGAGAGGTGTCTTTCGATTCACCACCCGCTATTTATACTCCGTCGGAACACAGGAGTTAAGGTCATCCCTTGAGGCGATGTGTCCTCAAGCAGGCCTTCTAAAAATAAAAATTAAGCAATTCACTATCAAAAGTATTTAAAGCACTAAAGGTGGAACACTTAACTCTTCAAGTAAATGTGAAGTGAGTCCAAAAAGTGAAACATTTAACTCTTCGAGTGTGAAGTGAGTCCACAAGGTGGAACATTTAACTCCTCACACAAACTCAAAATGAGTCCAAAAGTGGAACATTTAACTCCTCACACAAACTCAAAGCAAGTCCATACCTTAGAAAACTAATGAGATCAAGAAAGCATAAAAAGGGAGAAACTTTGTGGAACACTTAACGCTCTTTTCAAGTAGACCCCTCCCCTATGTATGAATGCTGATCTTGCATCCAAAGGGCAGAAACGAGGGGCAATTAGAAATAAGCGAGTCCAACACCCAATTTAGCTAACAAGATCAATCAAAAGTACTCTAAAGTTTCTTATGAATACTACTCACAAATGAAAAAGGGTTGAATCAATGAAATATTTAACTTTCCAAGCAAACATAGAGTGAGTCCACAAAGTGGTGCATTTAACTCCCTATGTAAACAAGGAATGAATCCATGCCCTCAATCACTCAATGAGATATTTGATATTGGAAACCAAAAATTATTTATGGTTTAAACGCAAGCATTCACTTACACAAACTTGTAAAAACAAATCTATGTTCTTTCATTCACCATTAAGAGCATAAAAG
Source organism: Chamaecyparis obtusa (assembly GCA_027943335.1). Lineage (NCBI taxonomy): Eukaryota > Viridiplantae > Streptophyta > Pinopsida > Cupressales > Cupressaceae > Chamaecyparis > Chamaecyparis obtusa. The sequence continues at coordinate 124,810 of BSBK01002825.1, read as the reverse complement.
GGATGTGCCTATGAAAGCAAGTAAACACTCAAGCCAAACACATGAGAGGTTCTTTTTAGATCCAAAATCCAAATGTTATAGAGATGCAAATAAATACCTCAAATCCACGCAACATGCTTAGACTATCTAGTAGATTTTTTTTGTTTTTATTTTAAGCATGTACGCAAAAGCAAGCCACAACTTGTTAGGCCCACAAGGTTAGCAAAATAACAAAAAAAATTAGATAATTTGCAAGTAAAATAGCTAATCAAATGAAAAAAATCTGAAAATGAAACCATCATGGTTGGATTAGGCTTGGAAAGACCTTTCCAACGATATATCACACTTCAATTTTCGATACCATTTGCAAAAAATTCTCAAAAATGGGTGCCCATTTTCCAGAGTGCACGGCTTTGAAAACGCTGAAATTTTCAAATTTTTTTGAAAAGATAGTAGAGAACTCGAAACTTGCAAGATAAATAAAATAGCTCAAAAATAGCTCACTGCCGAGTACAGGCGATAGTTACAAACACCAGAATTATCATGCGATACTTCTCAGTATACTGGGGCGATAATATTAGTCTGTGCGATAGTTCTTTCTATACCAGGTGATACTTTGCCCGAGACTAGGCGATATTCTCTGCAATAGCCAGGCGATACTTCCGATAGGCGAAGTATCGCGCGCACATACAGAGAACTATCACGCGATACTTTTGGAAGTATCGCATGATATTCTGAGACAGAAAACCAAAGACTGAAAATTAAGCTCAAAACTTGCCAAAAAATTGACAGAAATTGATGAAAATACAGAAAAAAAAGGGACAAAGCTAGTCTACTCTACACCACGGTGGGCGCCAGAAATGTACACACAAAATAGTGCACTTCTATGAATCCTTACAATCAAGAACACTCAAGAATGAGGTCTCAAAAATCGATCCATAGCTCTCTATGTATGGAGTTGCAAGATTGTAAAATTGTTCTCAGTTAGAGCTATGAAGCTAATGACCTTGCTAGTCAACCACACAATGAGAGATTCAAGTGAAGACAAGGGCAAGAATGCCAATATCTCCAAGAATCACTATGAAATGCAAATGCAAGCTAGATTAAGATGGATATGCAAGCTAGACATGAGAGATGCAAGCTAAACTATGGAAATGAAAGTACAAGCTATGCTATGAAAAGGAAAGATGCAAGTGTTACAAATCCTTCCTAATTAGACTAGATGAAGTAATCTAAAGCATACAAGAAATCTATACTATGAATGCCATGATAATGAAACTAGAATGCAAGAAATGAAACTAGAATGAAATGTAGATGCAAAAGCCAAGAATGCTCCAAATCTTCAAAAGCTCCAAAGTGACCTAGAAAACCTACAGCATAACATTAGTATTCAAAAATGCATATGAAAATGAGGAAGAGAGCTCTTCTTTTATATGAAATGAGAAAGAATGGACCATGGAGATTAAGAGGCAAAAGATTTAATCAATGGTGGAGCATCAAAGATGAGCAATCCATGTGCACAAGTATCCTCTAATGAGAAAAATAAGAGTTGACTTTTGTGTCCATATGAGACAAAAAATGCTTTTTCCCTTATTATAAAATAAGAATAATGCTTTATTTGTGCAACTTAGGATAAGATGAAAAGTGGGGGCTTTTTATTTATTAAAAGGGGAGGAAATATTCCTTTTAATCAAATAAAGACTTAGGATAAAATGGTTAGCCCAAGGAATAATAAAAAATGATAAAATAGGATTTGATCAAGGAAATTGATATAATTGAAAAATATTGATTTTTGAAAATATTGATTCAAGGATTTGATAAATTGTTGAATGGGGGCCCAAAGTCTAGGCGACCATTTTAGGGTGCATACAGGTATAACCTAATCCAGTGGTGTGGTCCAGTCTTTTCTAACTATTTAGGAATTCATCCATCCTTTTGGTACTTTCCTTAGTTTTATTTATCATCTCATTGTGTTGTTGCATCTTCACTTCATTCTTTAGTCTTTCATTCTCTTCCCTTAATTCACCAATATCTTCTAATTTCCTAGCAAGCCCATTGTTTAATCAGTTGACTTATTGACTCATGACAACCATCTGATTGAAAATTTCAAAGTGATGCTCAGTCAGCCATAGTATTTTAGATTCTTTTTTCTTCCAACTTTTTAGTCATTTGTCTTCTATCTTCAATAGCCATATTCCTTTCTTGTTTAGCTTGTCTTGTGTTGTTCATGACTTCAATCATTCTTACCATTTGAGTCTCTTGTCCAATTTGTAGTGCTTTCACTTGTTCGGTAAGGTGTTGATTCTTTTCAGACAGATCTGAGATAGTTCCTTCAAATGCATCAGATATACTTTCATATCCTTCAAATAATTCCTTTATCTCTTCTTCCTGATACCGAGTCTCATTATGCCGAAATGAAAATTCTTTTCTTTTGACCAATGATTCTCTCAGTTTTTCCTTGACATCCTTGAGTTGTTCCATGAGAATCTGCATCTCCAATTTCTGATTTTCAATTGTCTTATCAAGCTTATACCTTTCCATATTTATGGATCTTTCCTCTCCAGTGATTAAACTTCCTCAACAAGAGAACTAGCTCTGATACTGATTGTTGGGATTATGGAAAGGTGAGTTACTGAGAGGGGAGGGGTGAATCAGTGACCCTAAAAACTTTTTGAACTGAATCCTTAAGACAATGTATTTCATTAATTGATTGACATGTTATCTTTTCCATCCATTCATAACATTACTGAAAATAAGAAATGCTTTCTAATATAACATGTCAACATCTATGAAACTTCATACACAATACACAAGTATTTTGGTATCACAGAAACCCTTGTAAGAAGGTAAAAATTACTGTGGGGACGAGACCCACAAAGTTTTACTAACTGCAGTAATAAAGTTTGCCAGTTAAGGTTACAATGTTTGATCACTTTTGATGATCTTACCCTGTTAGGAGTAACAATAAAGACCTGTAAGGATCTATTTAGTTAGAGGATTTAAGCAACACTGTTAAGTGTGCACTCAGTTAAGAGATTTAGAAAAAGACTTGTTAGGTCTACTCTGTTAAGAGATTTAAGTCTGCCATAATTGTTAGAAAGTAACAGTAGATTTGACCTGTATGTAGCAACTTACTTTGCCTGATTTTTAGATATGTTAAGTACTTAAATGTTATCACCTTGTTGTGATAGATTTCTTCTCTGAATTTTGCTTGGTAGCCTCTAGTGTGCTTCTGAATGTAATCCTTGAATGCTTTGTCAAAACCTTAACTTCACAACCCTATTTGATCTTCAGATGTCTTTGTAGGTGGCTACTTCATGTGTGGTACATGTAAAAATGACATCTTAACAATTCTTATATCAAAAGATTTTGATCTAATTAGGGTTATGGTATCATCTAGAAAACCTAAGATCTACGATCCAAATGAATAACCTAAAACATCATTACATAGGGATCATCAATCAATTAATGATTACATCTGCATATAATCTTCATCTCGATCTATGTAAACCATTTTCTAGCTCAATGTAAACCATTTGCCTTGTATTCTATGCCATTACATACTTCTATGTCTTTCCTGTATTACTCGGTATATACTGCATTCATGACTCGGTAAAATATTGATGTTCGGTAAATCTGAATGCTCGATTTTAACTGTACTCGATCAAGATTATGTTCAGTTGTATTATTCTTCCTTGAGTTCTGCTCGATTACTATGTTATTTTGCCTTGAGCTCTGCTCGATTACTATACTTAATGTGTTGACCGACTAGACTATTTTCTTTCTTCACCAACTATATGTGTGACACTAATGAAAACTCATAAACTAACAATTTATAATGTCAAAAGAGATGACAATTAGGAGGAATGTTATGAGCTATGTACTATATGCATGCATCCTTCTTGTCATGATTTTACTTCTAACAACTACAACAATATTTTTGCTATAATCTCAAGTAAGATAAATTTACCACTTTCATATTAAAATATGATTAAATTTGAATTTATATCTATTATAAGAATCATGATAAAATGAAAAGAATAGAAAATGTTATAGGTATGGAAAATTCCATGTTTAATGCATAGAATTATATAATATATATAAGTTAGCATAGAATAATTGGATCTTTTAACTTTCAACTTTCATTATGCCACTTGTACTCATGTTATTACATGAAAGAATTAAATCAAAATAAAGTAAAAGTAAATGAAAAATTATAAAATATACAATTTTAACTAATTACAAATGTAAAGTGTCTCTACTCTGCGGTGATGCAATATTTAAATTGTTCATTGTTTAAGCAATATTTAAATTGTTTATAAGACAATTAGGTTTACAATTACAATTATAAGTTAACGATACAATATAATTTTTCAACTTTGAACAACTACAATATCATTCATCTCAAACTAAAATTGACTGATCTTATATCACTATTTGTATTACAATACAATAACGACTAGTACTCGCCACGACGTGGCACTTGTTTCTCTCCTATCGGTGCACTATTGCATGCACAAAAGGATGCCACTGTTACTAATAACTATTCACAATTCAATGAAATGCATTCCATATATTTTAAAAAAGCAACAAATTATGCAATGCTACATTGGTGCACCAATAAAACATGACTTACCCCATGTTCCCATGCGGTTGCTTAAGTGCAATTTTTTCTTAAATTTAAGTTGCTGAAGTGTTCCCATACGAATTTTTAATTCCAAGTAAAGGATAAATTGGAATCTTTTCCTACTTTAATGGAGCATCTATTGTTTAGGAATTGAAAATAAGTTGTGGGAGAATAGGGGAGGCTGGTAATAAGCAACAACTTCTTATTGAGAAAAGCGACATGTGCCTTCACCAAATTTTTTTCCTCTCTTTTTTATTTGCCTAAAATTTTGCTTCCACATTTTATTTGCAACAAATATTATTCAAACTTTTATCTAAAAATGTCATTTAAGAGTACTGCTTTAAAATAAACAACAAATTTTACCTCTAGGGGCCAACGACTCCTCAAATTACTCCTTGAAATGTTGAGCAGTCGTTGCTAGCCAAAATAAGGGCAGGTCCCGATGTTGTTGCTTAGCTTATTTGTGCTAACAACAACTGCTCAACTTTTTGAGGCACATGAGGTAAGCCTAGTAGCTGTATGGGAACATGCCCTTAGTGCACAAGTATCGGTCTCACTTTTTATAGATAAATTCCACTTAAGATGGACATGGGGTAAGCCTAGCAGTTGCATGGGAACATGCCCTTAGTGCACAAGTATTGGTCTCACTTTTTATAGGCCTTTTCCGATACATTAGCAAAAAAGCATGCTGATATGATATCATTTGATGATATAAACTTAAAACCTTGATCATAAATTAAAAAAACTTGCCAAAAAAACTGCTTTAAAAAAATAGAAATGATTTTCTAAATAAAATTTTAAAAAACAAAGCTTAACAAAAGAAAAGAAAGCTTAACCAAATGGAAAAAATCATAGAAGACACTACACTTCACCTTATGCTTCTACTTTACGACGCATGCTCATGTTTAGAACTCCGTTATGCTCATGCCAACGCCCGTTGCAGCGGCACAGTCAATCTGGTCTCATACATAGTGGGTAGACAGAGGCGTACCATACTGTTCATGTACCACGAATAAATTGCTCCATCAATGGAATGACCCCAAAATCACCATTATTTCTTGTTCCCTACTCTTTCTTCAAATTAGCAAATGACAAACCCTAAATGACTAACCATACTCATTCAAATTCAAGCAAAATTAGATGGCTTAAAAAATTTACATACAAATTTAGTGAGGTCGGGGTATTTTACCAGAACCTTGACAGGCGCATGACAGTCATGACATCTCTGTATTATGCGCTGGCTCTCCCCCAACTGCTGCATGTGTCTTAATAAGAATGGCGTCTGCAATTGTGGGTTTCCTTGTTATCAACATTTTGACACTATTTATGCGGGAAGTTTTTTTAGCAATAACGTGGAGATTTTTTTGTCAGCATTTTGACACTATTTATGCGGGGAGTCTTCTTTAGCAATAACGTGGAGATTTTTTGCCCGCGACGAGAGACTGCTGACAGACATTTTATTCCTTCAGCGTCAGTGGCGGGAGTTTTTCTTTGCTGACTCTCTTTGCTGGGCGGCTACTGCCGGAAATTGCTATTTGCTGGGAGAATGGCTATTCTGGGTTACGGGCCCTTATAAAGTAAACAAAATATATTTGCAAGGGATTTGTGTGAAGGTGAAGCGGAATCATCGTTGCTGATGCACAGAACAGATATCCAGAAAGAGTCATTGGAAGTTAACATTTCTGAGATAATATTGATGCTTGCAGCTGTACTCTGAGATAAGTTGAAATTCGAATTCCGTTTCATATTTTCTGAGGTCATTGTGTTCTTCTGTTGCTAGCCTGCGTGCCTGAAATGAATTGTAATGAGAATTTGGTATGTTAATTTTGAGTGTTGTCATTCCTCATTGCTGTTGAATTGATTTTGTATGTGGAGCTGATTTTGTATGTGGGTTGCGCCAGAATGTAAGGGGTGTCAAGGTTTTTTCTAAAATTGGTTTTATCAGCTTTAAGGTTGGAGAGCAATTAATTGCTCCTATGAGTGGTTTTGCTTTGTAGCCGAACAAGTGGGTTCATAGATTTTACAACTTTCTTCAACGCAGATCTCAGTTTCACCTTGTTTTCTTAATTGGTGGTGTTGGTTTGTTTTTGTTTGGGCTTGCTGATTACTGGAGAAAGGGATGGACTTCAACGAGGGCATGAAAGTTGAAGTAAGCTCCAATGAGGAAGGTTTTAGAGGTGCATGGTTTGAGGGGACAGTGGTGTCTAACGAGGGAGGAGGTATTTATAAGGTGCAACATGAAAAATTTGAGAATAAGAGGGGAAAACCCTTGGTGGAAGACATCCACTTCACTCAAATAAGGCCACGCCCTCCTAAATTAAACTTAAAAAATTGGAAAGTTAATGATCATGTTGAAATATATGATACACATTGTTGGTGGAGGGGTATTGTTTCGGAGCTTCTCCCCGATGGTTATTATTCTGTTAATTTCCCAGAGTATGGAGAAAATGTCTATTGCAAGTCGGCTATGAGGGTAAGACAAGAATGGCATAATGGTGAATGGTCTAGGTCAGGCAGCCTGTCCTTGAAGGTAAGGATATATTCATTAACTCTGTTAGCTTTTCAATATTTTGATTAAGCAGTTTTATCTTCAATATTCTGAATAAGCAGTTTTATCTTGAAAACGATGTATTATCATTAGTTGATATATTGCCTTGTTAATTGCATGTCTTCACATTTCTGATTTTTATCTCCAAATCACCCAATTGATAATGATTTGGCTTTTTATAAATCACAATTTAATGACTGTATTTTTTGAGCACAGGGGAGATAAAATTCTTTTATTTCTTATACCAATGTTACATATCTGATTCTGCTTGATGGTCCACCATGTTAAATAACTAGCATGCATATATATATGAAATTTTACAAGCATGAGGTAATGTTTTTATGCCCACATACCATTTTATTAATTGATTAATTGCATTCCCTTGAAACAGTCAATGATGAACTGATTTCTTTCTTAAATATTAGAGCATACTACCAATATAGCAATGTTCTCATGACCTTGCAATGATTTTTTTGGTGAAAGGTTGTCATTGATGTCAAAGGTGCAGGCAGTTCTGTCATTGATGTTAAGCTATCTGGAGGAGTAGTTATCTGGGAGAGTAGTTATCTGGGAGAGTGCAAGGCATCCGGAAGAGTCATGACCATGTCTGACCATGTCTGACCATTTGAGCTCCAAAAGTACAGTGACAAGCTATGTGGGTAAAGATTAGTTGAAGTACCGTTTGTAATGTCATCTTTCACCACTCACAATTGTCTAAGGTGATCCGAAATGGTCTGCGGTGTGTTACTGTGGTCTGTTTCTCAGACAATGTGTCTACACTGGTAACTTGTTTTGTTCTGTACATTCTGCCGCAGTTGAGAGTTATGTTCTGCAGATTGGAAGGAGAGTAAAGCTACATGTGAATTATCATATTCCAGAGTTTTAGTGCCCAAGTTTTATCAGACAGAAAGTTAGTAATGACAGAGTGTTCTTTGTGCTATATTGGTTGTCTGGGTCGGTCTTCTGGTTTGATGTGCCAAAGGTTTGTAACGTGTGCTCATCGGAGATAGTGTGTGGATGATGTTTGGGACTATAAGTTTACATTGGGTAACACATAATGTGTTCTTTCTTCTGGAGTAACGTGTGGGCTTTTGGACCTGGCCTATTACACGTTTGAATAAGAGTTATTTTTATGGCCAGCTTGTAGATGCATTAATCTTATTCTCGGCCAACATGTGAATATAGTTATCATTGTAATTCATATATAGATGATCTAGGTTCATTCCTAGTGGATGCGTATGGAGTTGGAGTGATGCAATGTGCATTGCATCTCAATCATTGTGTGGTTTCATTTGAAGATCATATGTACCATGTAGGGTAGTTGTAATGTTTGTAGGGTAGTTTCAATGTTGGCTAGATTAGAAGGAAGCTGAGTATTCATTTTCGAAGGTCTACAATTCATATTTCTTATATTTTGTTGAGATTGGTGTCTCATATGTTGAGTTGGTGTTTGGATCGTGGATTAAGGGATTGGTGTTTCCTATAAGTTGGTGCCTCCAAATCTAATTAGGGATTGGTGTCTCTGGTAGATTAGTGCCTACTTTATATTCTAAGTTCTAGATTTTTTTACTTTATATTATAAGTTAGGTTGAATGGCAGTAAATCTAAACAGCTATTCTCACTGTGGCTTTTCCCTCCCGAGTTTCCATGTACATATGATATTCTCATATGCAGATGTGTGTTTATAGTTATCATTTGGATAATTGTTTTAATGATAAAATAGGAAATAGAGTTACTGTTAATAATAATTTGGATTTGATGTTGTGATTTTGCATATGCCAATTCACCCAACCCAAGCCCCCCTCCCATCGGCACACTTCTCAAAATATTTGTGTCTAACAGATTTTTGTTTATTAGAATTAATATTCTACCACTATCCATTGTAACAATTTTATTCCAAATCTCGAGTACGAAATATATACACTGGCATCTTGAACAAAATGTTTGAGATTTGCAATAGATGAGAAAATGTTCAAAAATTCTTGTATGAGACTTGAATAATAGACTGATTTCATGAAAAAAGCTGCGCAAACTCCCATATACTAATTGGGTATACACAATTGATGAAAATTATAACTCATTTTAACTCAAAAAAAAAAATTGTTCATGCTTCTATCTACAATTGAAACGATTTAAACCATAATGCTGTCAGCATTATAAATCCACTGAGCCAAAGGCATGGCTGCACCGTACAACTCCATTTTACCGTTGGGCTTAGAGTGTGAGGATTTAGAATGGGATGATCCTGCAAAAACAGAATTTTTTCCTTAATCCACACGATAATTTATAGACTTACTAGTAGAGGATGATGGAGAAGGAGAACTATCCATTTCAAAGATTTTGGCATCAGCAGAAGATGGAGTTAAGTTCAAAATAGCTGTCAAATAACAAAGTCAGCTATTTATATGAATATTATCAAAAAGTCGGACTAAAAGTAGGAAAAAAAATCTCAGCTCACAGTATGAATACCAACAGAACTTGATTGGAAAAATTGCAGAACAGAAAACAGTTGAAGTTGAACAATTTTATAATTTTACAACCAGGTAAAAGTAACTTGGTTTGCATTGATTTGAAAGCTATCAGGAATCCCATATGAAGCATTCTTATAAAAGTATATGCCCGTAAGGCTAAATAGTTCTGGAGTGGTACATTTCCAGTAATGTTATAAAACATTTAGTGACAACGACAGCTCTAAAAACTTGACAGATTTTTTTGTTTTGATCAAGGACTTCATACTGCGCACCTTGGAGGTAGTAATAACTATGCAAATTGGTGATTTGTACAAGTCAATGATCTCTATCAGGGTACATTTTTTATTTCCTTGATGCTCCAATGCTTCAATAGTATTTTGTTTATGGGTAGCTTTTAAAAACAAATGTTTCCTTCCAATGATTGAGAATCGAACTCTTTACTTTTTAAGATACTTGTTCAATAATGAATCAATGCTTCACTGATATATTTTTCCTGATATTTTGTATATATAGTCGGCTTAATTTAGATGATTAATTATAAATTATTTTATAGCTGTGCTGCAAACTTAGGTTGCATAGAAGTTCTCCCATAAAGGGTAAACAACTGCAGCTGGCAGCAGGTTATCTTGATTCTCGATGAATGAGGATCTGCCCAATCAAAGGAGGAATCATCCCAGCCCGGTGAATGGTAAAGGCCCAATAGCATCAACACTGCATTCCTAGAATGAAGAACATTTTGATGCTAGTATCAACACTGCATTCCTAGAATAGAGAACCTTTTGATGCTAATATAGAGAACTTTGATGATGCTACATGACAAAAGGAATGATTCGCACAAGAATTTTTTTAGCACGCACTGGGAAGTTTCATATAGGATCTACATGACACCACAGAATAGTGAATATTTAACAGTTCTTTAAAGTACTCAAGGCGACATCACGAAAGTTCACTAAATTCAAAACTAAAAGCTTGTTTGTGCTGATGCAAGTGTTGCAAATGTCCATTTCCAAAATGGATATATCTTACTCCCAAGATGGCTCCCTGTAACAATTATACACTGATGGAAAGGTTTCCTCAAAATCACTTGCATTTGTCATTATGCATACACGTGCCACCTGTAATAGTGAAATCATTTCATGTTCTTTCAATTTCCTTGCTAGATATTTTAAACAGATGTATACTGAGCATGTTTTAGAACAAAGGTGTAAGCAATCGAGTAAATCTAGTTAAAATAACGACAATTATGGCTAAAATAAAAACACTGCTAAAGACAAGGGTGGATAGGGTCTCATCAAGCACAACAAGATTACTTCAGACGAATGCTGAAAAATATGAAACTGAATGAAGTTTAATATAAGAGACACCACACAAAATTCCTTTCTCATGCTTTGTCCCAGTGAATTATCTTATTTTGTAGCAACGTGCCAGACAGAATCTTAGTTTGTGCAAATTGTTGGTGTCTACTTGTTACAGAGGAACAGAGATGATTGATCACGGTACCTCGATATTTTTCTTTCGATGAAAGATGGTACTATGATCAGAGCATCTGCAGCCATTATTTATAATAACTCTACAGGTTTACGGATCACAGTTTGCTCCAACATCACTCCCTGATCGTTTCTACGGCAGTAAAATTTTTTAGGCTCGAGGTAATTTACTTTTTATGTATCCTTTTCTCTGCTTGGTAAAATATGGGTGGGTTTAGATTTTTAAGGTTTCTATTTCTTACACTTTCAAGTACTGCACAATTATTACTTTACGACCTCACTGGTTCAGTTGTTACAGCCCGCTTCCTTACGGTAGGGGTATTCGAAATGAGGTCAGAGTCTTCCATGTGCCTTGCTTTACCATTACACCACCACTCCTGGGAATTCTACGCTTTTAACATAAGTTACTTTTACATATTTGGACAGGGGAGAGGACAAAATTTTATTTCTCATAGCAATGTTACAGACCTGATTCTGCTTGATGCTCCTCTACATCTGAAATAAAGATAACAATTGATTGAAGACTTATATGTACATCAAATATAATCCTTTTTTGGTTAATATACATGGGAGATGATTCAGGTTCTTTAAAAAGTTGAATTTATCTGTTATTTTAGATTATATTATAAAAATATGACTACTTCATGCTGTACATGTTGATTGAAGACTGATATGTATATTAAATATAATTCCTTTTGAGATTAATATGCATAGGTAATGATTCAGCTTCTTTAAAAGGTAGATTTTCATTTATCTATTATTTTAGACTATAATTTTTTTGCTTCAGGATCATAATATTGCATCTACATGTTGATTGAAGGGTAATATGTTTGTCAAATATAATCCTTTTTCAGACTACTATGCATAGGAAATGATTCAGCTTCTTTAAAAAGTTGGATTTATCTGTTATTTAGATTATATAGAATATGACTACTTCTGAGTCATAACATTGTCTCTACATTTTGATTGAAGACTAACATGTACATCGAATACAATCATCTTTTTTAGGTTAATATGCATAGGAAATGATTCAGCTTCTTTAAATTATATTAGGTTAAAAAAGGTATGACTACTTAAAGATCATAACATTGCTTCTATTGGCAAGAAGCAGGGAACTATTGAGAAACAATTGGATTATGTGGCACAAAATTCACTTGGGAAACAGATGCTAGTGAAGGGTCCGAGTGAAGGTGTAGTTCAGGGAGGTATTGAGAAACAATTGGATAAGGTGGCACAGAACCTACCTATGAAGCGGACACGGATACAGGTGGAGGGTCTGAGCGAAGATGGGGTACTTACCTCTAAAGTGTCAGGATCCAAGATTTCATCTTCTTCTAAAGGAAAACGTTTAGGTAACTTTCTCTTTTATTCTGTCCATTTGTAGAGCTGTATTTTATTTATTTATTCATTATTTAAATTTGGTTTATTTGTTTGTTCTATTGTATTTGAGTATTGATCATGATCTTTTGTATGTGCAGGGGTTAGGGAGGAGTTGAGTGATTTGCGGAGCAGGGTTACTGCTCTGGAAAATATTCTTGGTGTCATCCAAGGGCAGTTGAATGTACTTTTAGGTTAAGGGTAGTCCGAATCTCAGGGAAGAAATTTTAGCATGATGAGAAGTAGCCAGGCATAGGCAATTGTATTTTTTTGGGCCCTATTTCATTTGCTTGAATTTTTAACAAAAAACGTAGAAATTAGAATTAGCTTTTATATTCTACCTCATATAGCTTGTAGAATTGTTTGCAAACTCTGCAAGTACTCTCCAAGTCACTGAGTACTCTAAATTTTTGTTGAGCGAGTTTTTATGAGTTTAAATTTTGAGATCTTATGGACACAGGAATTACAATGGTAAAATACCAACCTGAATAAAATGCTGGTTAATTTTTTTTTTTCACATGTTTTTGTTAAAAACTATGCATTTTCTCTTCAGAGATGTCAATTTTTTATTTAATACATTTTATAATTGAATTTTGTAGAAGATATATGTTTCTTTAAGAGATTTTAATTTTTAGTATTTTCTATGTTGCAAACTTTTTATGGAGTTCTCGTCATATTTGCCAATTTAAATACCTCTAAATCAGAATTTGCAAACTATGATTTGTAAAATCATTAGCTTAATAATTATTACCTTGTTATTCCATTATAGTGCACACTTTTCAATACACGGGAATACTTTTTCAATTAGACCCTTTTATATTATCTGAACTTGAACTCTGATGTTGTTGATTATAACTTGCTTGACCAACTCATTATACTAACATCATACTTTATAATTAGTATCTGATTAAGGCTTATGATGCTTCTCTTAGGCAATCGTTGTAGTAGATATCATTGAAAAGTGTGGATATATTTTTGTACCTATGCAAGAATGCTGTCTAGTTTGGGGGACTATCCTACAACATCCCTTTATATAATTAAGATAATCGAATTTGATTGCTAGTTGTTTTATCCCACATTGTATAATCATTTTCAGGCCTTCAAACTAATCCTCTAGCTCCGCCAAACTATTGATGTCCAGTGTTGTATTTATACAGAGTTCTCCAATTCGTTGCCTTTTAATCTCTTCCTTGCTTGTCTTTAGAAGACCCTCTTCTACAACCTTGAGGTGAGGAACCCATGTTACACCTTACTGATATACAGTTTCCTTTTAAATATGTAGCTTAATTTCTCTAAATTTTTAAATTTTCAAATCTTCAGAAAATGAAATTACTACTTATTTTTTAGTAGGTTTGGAATTTACTTCCATTGTGACAATAGCTTATGCTATGATCAAGAACCTTGAGATGAGGAATCCACCTTAGTGACATACTGTTTCCTTTTAAATTATGTTATTTGATTTTTCTAACATTTTAGATTTTTCAATTTTTTAGAAAATGAAATTATTACTTATTTTTTAGTAGGTTTGGAATTCTCTTGCATTGTGATGTTTGTTTATTTTAAGATCAAAGAGTCTCCTTCATTAAATTGCGTGTAAAAGTCTGTTGAAATATACCATATAGAATTGAATGTTTGCAATTTTTTTAAGGTCAACATGTTCTTTTAGGAATTTGAAGACCCTCTCTACTATGAGATGTCCAATGACATGACATTTGATCTCAATCTATTTAACTAAACACAATTATCAATGATATCTTGAAATAGAGACTTTAGTATTAGTATTTCATTTTGAAAACATAGTTCTTTAGACACAACACTCTTGGAGATGAATCTTTAGACTCTAAAAGAGATGTACTTTATGGTACTTGGTCTAGAGTTTTTAATGGTAAAAAATTTCTTCTTCCATGAATTTCAAGTGAAATTCCTTGAATTAATTGAAAAAAATAATCAAATTGGATTACAACTATTTATTTGATGCTATCTAGATTATTTATTTGTTTTTTTAATATTATTAATTATTGTTTGCTACTGCGAGCAAAAATCAACTCTCGAGGCTAGAAAATGGCAAAACTCTCAACATAATTTAATCATATTCCCCAAGCTTGCTAGATGCAGATGTTTAGTTATTAGCTTTTGGAGAAAATTATTATGATACATAAAAGTTTATTGATGCTAGGAACATCTCACATGATAAATATTTTTGACACAAGTGATATCAATTATTGTTAGCCATAGCGGCATGGTAGTAGGGGAAGAATCATCTAATGTCAAGTCATGAAATAATTATTTTTGATATTAAAAGAAACAAAACTAGAATTTTGATCCTTTACAACAACAATGCAAAAGCAACATTAACCAACTATCAACTTAACATTAACAACACACTAACAATAGCAGTTCAATATTAAAATAAAATAAAAATAGATAATATGATTAAAAGTCTTTGTAGAGTATAATAAAAACCCAAAAGACCAGGTATTAGCCACCAAGTGGCTAAGTGAACACATTGCCCCCTTCATCATTAAGGAACTTGAAAAGGACCTTGTAGTTCCCTTCTTTGTTAGTATCATTTCCAAGCACTTTCTTTTGCATCAGGTACAAGAAGGTAGAAAAGTTGGGCCTTATATGCAGCTTGGAACAAAAAATTCTGACCATTTGCTTCTCCATTTCTAACACATTCTTTTTAAGTGCCTCTAGCTCAACTAGGGAATAAAGGAATTCTAGCTTGTTGAATGAGTTGCTATAGCAAGGAAGCCCACTACAACTCGTGTGCTTGGTTCTGGTAGCATTATGTAATATCCCTCCATGAGTTATGAGGCGAGTCTGCAACCAAAGGTCCAAAGAAAGATTGATCCCTTTTACGAATGTCTTTGAAGGTGGGGTGCATAGCAAAGGGCATATCCCCTAGCCATTTTTCCTCCCAAAAGAAAATAAGGAGCCCATTTTCAACTTGACACTTAAGACCCATGGAAATTAAACACATGCTTTTGAGAATATTGTTCCAGATTTTAGAGCCACTCCAAAAGTTGAGAGGACCTTGTAGAATTTCTCAAAATTTAGGTATTTGGCACTCATAATATTACTCCAATTAGTGTTAGGTAATGAGAGTTCCACCCCATTTTAAATATTAAAGCCTTGTTGAGAAGATTAATTCTCCTTATGCTCAATTCCCAAAACTTCTTAGGACAACAAACCATGTTCGAGTTGACCAAAGCCAATCTTTTCTTTTCCTCAAATCAAGTCCAGAAAAAGTTTCTTTGAATTCTTTCCAACTTGTCATCCATAGTACCAAATTTTTTGAAGAGGGAAATAAAGTACACTAGTATACCTTGTAATAAGGCAACTAAAAGTCATAGCTTAATAATTTTTCTTCTCAACAAATTTCTTTTTTTGAAGCCTTTTCAATATCGAGTTCCAAAAGGTTGGGCTAACCTCCTTCATAGTAAAAGCGAAAAAGGGAGTCTAAAGTAAACCCCTATAAGAATAGTACTTTGGCAACCCAAAATATTTCTTATTTTGGTCTTCAGACCATCACTAGTACTAAAGAAAGTTTCTCTTTTCATAGTTAATGTGTTTTTTGAGGCCTTGGCATACAAATTCAAGCATGTTTTCCATTCTTTTGCTTCAACCACCAAGGTTGTGCCAAACATGATGGTATCATCCATAAATTGTTGTAGGACGAAGAGGGTAACAATATACAACTTTAACACATTTAAGACTACCCTCATCAACCATATTCAAGAATTTTATACCCAACACTTCAACTAGAATTACAAAGAGATAAGGGGAGAGAAGGTTCCCCTGTCATAGACATTTCTTAGTCCTAGAGAATCCCCTAGGGAATCCATTGACAAGGATTACGAATCTAACTATGGTTAGACACTCCTTAATCAGACATATCAAATTGTCTTGGAACCCCATCTTCCTTAAGACTTTGAAAAGAAAATCCCACCTCACTTTGTCATAGGTATTAGAAATATCAAGCTTTAGTACCATTCCCGAGAGAGATTCATATTATAGAGAGAGATTCATTATGAGTTCTTCATCGATAGTTGTACCTAGTTTTGTTAAACTTTAACATTCTTGGTGCAACATTGGCTCTATTTCTTCCTAAGTAGAGGAATGTTGTTTGATATTATTGACCATCTTTGTAGGAGATTCTACATTGAGGTGGAGCTTCATGGTCTATATTCTTCTCTCTTAAAGTGGGGGACTTATTCCTCACATGAGTTTTTGTCTCTCACATTCTACATTAACAATATTTTGTATTTTCATCTCTTTTGGGGAGGAGTTTTGTCCTACTAGATTTTCTCCTTTTCTTTATTTGTGAGAGAGTGCATTGCTTTTTTCCATGGGTACCTAACATGGCCTAGTAGCCATGGCCCATCTTGCATTGTGTGCATACATTGTCCCTAAGTTGTACTTAAAGAGGAGATGTTTCTTTCTTTTCCAAATTGATGTTGCTCGCATATTGATAAAATGCACCTGCAAAATGAAAACAAGTTTTGATAGGATGATAATGAGAATACTTGAAATCATGGTTAAAAAAAAATGAAAGAAATGAGAGTCCAATTTTAGATTTTTGGAACTCAAATTGACAGATGAGATTGAAACTCAATCGACACCTAGGATTAAATTGTTGGGATTATAGAAAGGTGAGTTACTGAGAGGGGAGGGGTGAATCAGTAACCCTAATTTTTTTGTACTCAATCCTCAAGATAATATCCTTCATTAATTGACTATCATATTCATTGTTACCATTCATTCATGAACATAACTGAAATGTAAAATACTTCTAATCTAACAAATAAATATTCATGAAACTTCATACACTAGACACAAAGATTTTGGTATCGCAGAAACCCTTGTTAGAAGGTGTAAACTGTGGTGGGGATGAAACCCACAAAGCTTCACTACTGCAATAATAAAGTTGCATGTTAGGGCATACAATTTTTTGATCACTTATGATGATCTTACCCTATTAGGAGTAACATTTAAGACCTGTTAAGATCTACCTTGTTAGAGGATTTTAGAAACACTCTATAAGTGTGCACTCAATTAAGAGATTTACAATGAGACAGTTAAGTCTACTCTGTTAAGAAATTTTTTGGTACAATTGTTAGAAAGTAACAATATAAATGATCTAGATGTTGCAACTTACTTTGCTGAATACTAGATCTGCTTAGCCTTTAATTGAAATCACCTCTCTGTGATAGATATCTCCTTCAAATATTGCTCAGTAGCCTTTGGTATGCTTCTGATATAATCCTAAATACTTAGCATCATAACCTTGTCTGATCCTCAGATGTCTCCTGTAGGCAGCTACTGCTTATCATTCTTTATGCAATCTGACATCTTGGAAATTCTTAAATCATAACGATTTAGACCTAATTAGGGTTATAGAATCATCTAGAAAATATTTGATCAACGATCCGTATAAATAACCTAATTCAAATCTGCATAGGGATCATCACCAATCAATTTGATATCTCCAAGAAATATTTACCTCGATTTATGTAAACCATTTTCTAGATCAGTAAATACCATTTGCCTTCTTTTCAGTGTCATTCCAAACTTTTATGTTGATTCTGTATTACTCGGTAAATGATGTATCTCTATCTCAGTAAAATATTGATGTTCGGTAAACATGTATACTCGATTATAATTGCACTCGGTATCCTCGATAATCATGTGGCTCAGTGTCAATGCTTGGTCAAGTTTGTGCTCAGTTAACATGTCTTTCTCCTTATGCTTTTCTCTGTTACTATACTTAGTGCTTTGATCGACTTATCTGTTTGCTTCCTTTACCAACTATATGTGTGACACTAATGACAACACTTTATGCAATTAGGTGTAACATTCTCCCCCTTTGGCATTAGTGACAAAAACACATATGTATGCCATTTTTCAAAATCTTTTTGAAATTTTGTAGACTCCCCTTGTCAATACTAATACTCGTTAATGTACATACTATACATAGTTTTCCCCTTTTTTTTGACAATAATGCCAAAAATATGTACTTATAGCTTATAAAAAATATTCTTATGGGTTTTTTGAAGGTTGGCCACGAGGTTTTCTCATTCCTCTTTGAGAGTTTCTAATGCAATTTGTTCTAGGCCTACATGTGTATGCATATAAAAAATATGATCAATTACTGACAGCTCGAGGGTGGCAATCCATTCTTTTTCCTTCTTTACATGCTTCTGCATCACCTCAATGTGTGGTAATAACTTAGCCTGTAGCTCAGTTTTATGATCTCTCATTCGGTCTTCTTCGTTTCACAAATCATGTTTCAACCCCTGAATGTGTTTTACTTTTGAATAATACAATTGAAATGCATGGGGTTTGGTGATTAGACTTTCTACACTCTTCCTTAAATCTTGATCCAATTTCTTCAATTTTTCATTAATCTCTATAATAAAAGAATCTAGTGTGCATAATTTTTGTAAAACAATAATGATTTTCTGAATTATACCTTCAATTTCAATTACTGTCTCAAAAAGTTTTACTTTGTGTATTGCCACTGCTTGGTTGATCTTCACGGTGACCTTGTACTTTATCTTCTTCTCGGGTCTTTCTTCAATTTTCTTCTCTGCGTCAGTGGTAGGTGCATTAATCTTCTCGGTTAAGATAGCTAGTTGGTCAATGATAGGTGTGCTTTCATCAACATTGACATCTGGTACAACTTGCATCAAAATTTCTTTAACTTTTTCTAACACCTGTTTATTCTTACTTTCTTACCTTAGCTTCTCTTGAAATTCTTTCCTAGTGCATAGCTCTCCATACTTTCTAAGAGCTTCGGGGTCCAATGTCCTCGGGTCACAAGTAGGTATTTCAATAATTTCATCTAGTGTGACTGGACCTTTACTTCCATGTTTGAACTTCCTTTTCTTCTTCTCTTGCTTGCTTGACGTAGGTGATTGACTAAGTGGAACTAGAGCCTGTTGCTCCTGATTTATCTTTGGTTTCTCGGTAGACACATCTTATTTATTATCTTGCCCCTTATAAATTCCCTCAGTTTGAGGTCCTAGGGCTTGTGGCCTTGTGCATGTAATAGAAACATCTACTTTATTTGCATCTTGGGCTCCTTGATCATTTGCCTCGGTATTGGTGGTCTTAGTAGTCTCTTTTTCTGCTTCATCACCCTTGTCTTCAACTATATCCTTTTCCTCCTCGGGTGGTAGATTCTCTTGTGTCTCGATTTGTTCAGTATCTATTAGAGTAAAGTATTAATTTAATTGTGTTAATTAAATTAACTTTACCCCCTTCTTAAGATGTCACTTTATGCTTTTTGCATTAGTCATTTATATTTAAAACACTCTTGTATTGGTCGTGTTATATTTAAAACACTCATGCACCAGTCATCTTAAATATAAACTTGCATGCATTAGTCATGTAATAATTAAACTAATTATTACATGCACTTCTGCTTTTTAGGGTTTACCCTTCTAGGTTTTTGATCTCCTTTATAAGGATTGATCCATTGTATATTTTATTCATTCAATTATTGAGGATATTTATTCTTCATATTTTTGAGTCAAACCCTTTCCCTCTTCTTGTCTCTACCTCCTTGTAACAGGTTTTTATATGCAAGTTATCTTCGGGTTTTGTTGATTTGTATTGCTCAAATGCTATATGGTATCAAAGCTTAATTTGCTTTTTCAGATATTTTTTTTTGAAATTACGGGGTCACTAATTTTTGGTGCACTTTGAGCTCAAACGGACCTCACCGTTGAACTCACAATGCACATAAACCCCTATTTCAATGTAAAATACATCCAAATTGGACAAAGTCGCAAGAAGGCAAATTTTTTTTGCCCCAGGGCCATACGACTGTGCATGCACCCCGAGGCAGTTTTCAACATGCTTTACGAGGCATATTTTTCAAATTTTTTTGTAAAAAAAGGTGCTATGCCTGCATGCCGCCCGTGCTCAGCCCACAGGCTGCCAACGCGCCCCCGCTACCAGCGGACTGCCAATAGCAAGTGGCACTGCTCACCGCCAATGGTTGTAGTCACCGCCAGCGGCTGCAACCAACCACCAACAACTACAACTAACTGCTAGTGGTGGAGCCCCCACATGTGACCAGCTACTAAGGTCGAAGGGGGCTAGCAGCTGGCCCCTAACCTACTTTTTTGGGGGAATTTTTTTCTGGAGGACATTTCACTCAAATTGACGTACCGAGAGCTGCAGGCATTAGTTTTTGGCAAATGAGATGTTGTCGGAAAGCTGGTTTAGAGCCCAACGTGCTCATGTGATTTTATTTGAGTTTTTCCCCCATCTAGCTTTTTGTTTATGTTATCAAAGCTAGATAATCATTTTTATATTTTGGGGTGCCTAATTTGCTCAAATTAGCTTCATTTTTTTATTTGAAAGAAGTGTCAGAAAGCTCTTCTTGAGAACCATCCAGATCTCTATCTAGTTTCATCAATTTTTTTTCAAGGTATACATGATTCATATTTGAAGCCTATTTTCTTTTTTCTTGTTAAAGCAAATCATTCTAGCCTTAGGGGTTCAATTTTTTGGATTGTGGGGGGGTGTTTTTTTCTTATTTCTGTCATTTAAACTAGATATTCATAAAAAGAAAACCCCTTCTAAAAAATATGGCTGAGACCTCTTCTTGTCTATAACTTCTGACCCCACATAATTATCACACTTGGAAAATGACACAACCAAGAGGATGGTGGATCCAATTAAGGATAGTCCAAACCTTGTAGCTTCAGAACAACACAATGGAATAACACAACACAATAATTGTTTCAAAAAAAATTCTGCAACATGCCTGACTGTAAGGCCTTTTGGGTTAGGGCCAACTACAATCAGAAACAATTATGCAAGATCATCAAGATCCAAGATAACTCCAGCTAGTTCAGTTTTGAAAACTATCAGCAACTGATGGAAGCCCTAAGGTAGATCTAAACTTGAGTTCGCAAGCCTCCAAGCAATCTCCTTATCCCCAAGTGTGTAAACCACTAGCTCTGCTATTACAAACTATCAGATAGCAATTTGATCTACAAGATCTCATAGGAACTTTTCCACAACTTTGCTAATCTGCTACCCTCAAATATGCTTTCATGATCTCTCTAAGTCATGCTAAAATCCCCCTAAACAACTACTCCAAACACCCTTAAATACTAATCATTAGCCACAAGTCGGCTTGATGAAACTATTAAATCCCTCTAAAAAATATTAAATGTAATACAAGTCGGTTCACAAATAGCCTTACAATAATTAAATTCAACATGTCAGCCTGTAACAATAGCTACCAACAATAAATGCACCAAGTCAGCCAAACAAATCACACAGAACTCCAGTCAGTAAACCAAAACTACCGAGCGTCGGAAAAACAACTAAGCACCAGTGAAACAACCGATCAAGCTGGGCACCACCAAGCAATGCAGGCATTATCAAGCACAGTTCCACCGAGCACCAGAAGTCTCACTGAGTTCCTTCAGCGACCGAGCTTCCTTCAATAACTGAGACCATCGGTTAAAGCTGCAATTGAGTAACACCGGCCAAGTAACACACCACCACACAGATTCACTAAGGACCAAGAATGCCCCTGCATCAGATACCCCAGGTTTGAAAAGATGTTCATATGTGAGAAGAACATCTTTTGAGATTCAACACATAAACCCCGAACTGGTTCTTCACATACAAGTCCTCCACCTTTACACTTTGCATACTCTTCCACTTCAGCTTCCTCTGTCTCTTCAAGTCTTTCCTTAATAACACACAAGTCTGTTCTCCAAACTAATCATTCATTTTCTCAGGATCTACCAACTCAACTCGTCTACCAATACTCAGACTTCTCCTACCAAGTGTTGTATCTAGCAAAGGCATCAGAGAAAACTTCTTGTCATCCTTCTCAATAGTAAACACATTCTTCACACAATCATACATAGCTTTGCAATCATATTGCCAAGGTCTACTGAGAAATATATGGCAACTATTCATCTCCACAATATCACATAACACAAGATCCTTATATTGGCTAATCTGAACATCAATAAAGCATTGTTCTCTTACTTCTAGAGCATGATAATCTTGCAACCAACCAATCCTA
This sequence comes from Chamaecyparis obtusa, assembly GCA_027943335.1. NCBI lineage: Eukaryota > Viridiplantae > Streptophyta > Pinopsida > Cupressales > Cupressaceae > Chamaecyparis > Chamaecyparis obtusa. The sequence goes on along the minus strand of BSBK01002825.1, from coordinate 102,255 downwards.
TAAGGATTTGGATGTCTCATTCTATTCAAACCAAGTTTTGGAACCATGTCCTCAGCAACAAGGTTATTAGTACTACCACTGTCAACAATAACATCACAAAGTTTACCTCTCGACTTGCACCAAGTCCTAAACAAGTTACTCCTCTGACAAGGTTCCTCCTTTGTACCAAGCAATGTTCGCCGAAGTAGCAAGTCTCAGATTCAGGTTCATTCTCAACATTTTAATTGACCACAGCAGCTCGTTGGTCACCAAGCTTCTTCTGTGTACACTCAAAAGAACGGTGTCCTTCTTCACCATAGTTATAGCAAGTTCCCTTAAAGATAACTCTACCTTTCTTCTTCTTCGGTTCTATAGGTTTCTGTTCATCTTCTGGAGTCATTGGTTTATCCTTCACTGAGTGATCAATATTTTCCTTCCCTCGAGGATTACTATGTTGTTTCCTCTTCAACTTATCTTCTGCCTTTAGAGCATATTGATAAGTCTCTTCAACAAAATCAATCTTCAGCATACCAAGCTCATCCTGAATATTGAATCTCAAACTATTTACATACCGAGCTACCTTTTCCTTACCAAGTTCTCTATGTCCAAACCAAATAGTAAGTTTGTAGAACTCCTCGGTATAATCTTCAACAGACAGATCCTTCTGTTTCAGATTCTGCAACTTCTTAAACAAGTCAAGCTCATAATTAGCAAGTATGAACTTCATTTTCAACTTAGTCACCATCAACCTCCACTGATTGATCTTCGTTTCACCTTCATCTTCTCTATTTCTTTGTAATTCTTTCCACCAAAGAGTAGCATGTCCTTTCAAATTTTTCCGTGCTAACCTCACCCGAAGAGGATCTTCAGTTTCTTCCAGCTCAAAGAAATCTTCAAGTTAACCAATCCAGTCAATAAAATTCTTGGGCTTCAAAGTACCAGAGAAAGTAGAAACTTCTATTTGGTAACTATTACTTAACCGAGCTCTAGATATAGGCAACTGAGCAGTTTTGTCTTCACCAGATCTATCCCTCCGGTCATCACCACTAGATCAAGCAGGTTCAAAGTCTTCAGCAACTTCCTCATAACCATCTTTAGTACCAACATTCCGGGGTACACCAACAACAAATCTCATGATCTCAGCGACCATGTCATTCTTCATCAACTCCATCTCATATCAAAAATCTGATTTCACCTTCTCTGTAATCCTAGATTCCACAGTATCACAGAGGTCTGCAATCACTCTAGGGTCCAATCTTCTCAGAGGCATCCTTAAAGATAAGAGAAACCCTTTGCAAAAAACCATACACCGACCACCTTATGACAATCTCCAAGTTGTATGCAAGTCAGATCGACCTGCCACCTTGCACAAACAACTAGGGAACTATTCCACAAGTTCAGTGCTCCAGATCTGCAACTCAGATCATACGATCTCTTCACCAACAAGATTAACTTTGCAAGATCATCCTTGCTAGGTCAACCTTCTCTCCACAAAATCAACTCAACTCTGATACCACCTGACGCAACCAAGAGGACGGTGGATCCAATTAAGGATAGTCCAAACCTTGCAGCTTCAGAACAACACAATGGAATAACACAACACAATAATTGTTTCAACAAACTTTCATTAACATGCCTGACTATAAGGCCTTTTGGGTTAGGGTCAATTACAATCAGAAATAATTTTGCAAGATCATCAAGATCCAAGACAACTCCAGCTAGTTCAGTTCTGAAAACTATCAGCAACTGATGGAAACCCTAAGGCAGATCTAAACTTGAGCTTGCAAGCCTCCAAGCAATCTCCTTGTCCCCAAGTGTGCAAACCACTAGCTTTGCTATTACAAACCATTAGATAACAATCTGATCTGTAAGATCTCACAATAATTTTTCCACAACTTTGCTAATTTGCTACCTTCAAATCTGCTTTCATGATCTCTCTAAGTCATGCTAAAATCCCCCTAAACAACTACCCCAAACACCCTTAAATACTAATCATCAGCCACAAGTCGGCTAGATGAAACCATTAACTCCCCCTAACAAATATTAAATTTAATACAAGTTGGCTCACAAATAGCCTTACAATAATTAAATTCAACATGTCAGCCTGTAACAACAGCTACCAACAATAAATGCACCAAGTTGGCCAAACAAATCACACAAAAGTCCAGTCGGTAAGCCAGAACTACTGAGCGCTAGAGAAACAAGTGAGCACTAGTGAAACAACCGACCAAGCCGGGCAACATTGAGCAACACAGGCATCACTGAGCACTAGTTCCACCGAGCACCAGAAGTCTCACCAAGTTCCTTCAGTGACCGAGCTTCCTTTAATAACTGAGACCATCGGTTAAGGCTGAAACCGAGTAACACTGGCCAAGTAACACACCACCATGTAGATTCACCGAGGACCAAGAATGCCCCTACATCAGAAAAACCCAATGACATGATGTCTCCATTCAAAAGGGTTGTGGTCTTGTTTAGATGTAGCACAACTAGTATTCACCAGGCCCTTTAAGGTCATGCAACATAGAAACAAGATGGATGAGTCTATGGGGTTGATTTCTTTACAGGTGTTAGACAACTTACAGTTTCATCTTGATGGGTGTCATACCCCTCTAGAGATGTGGGCTAAATTTGAGACTTTATTTCGTACCATCAATGAGTTCAAAGAACTTTAGATTGAGGCAGAGATTACCTCCCTTGTACTTGATTCTTTTCCCTCTATTGAGGACTTTTTGATGAAGTTCAAGAGGCAGAGATTACCTCCCTTGTACTTGATTCTTTTCCCTCTATTGAGGACTTTTTGATGAAGTTCAAATAGCAGAGATATTTGTTACATAGATGTGGAAAGAAAAAGACTGATAAAGAGTGCATTTATCTGATTCTGTCTAAGCTTTGGGGAAAATTTCATATTTTCTCTTCTACCTTCCATTCTACCATGGATGCCTTGGGACCTAGATTCACCATGCCCACTTTTGAGATGTTTTGTGATAATTTGACTAGAGAGCAGGCTAAACTTACTCAGTTGGACTCTCTAACAGGATCAAAGAACCAAGCATTGGTTGCCCAGCCATCCAAAGGAAAGAAGAAGAAGCCCAAGTCCAAAATAGATTCAGCTGGTAGTGAGAATTCCTCCAAGCCACCTCCAAAATTGGATCCAAATAAATCTACTCCAAAAGGAAAAACTTCAAAGTCTGGTGAGTCTTCCTTCAAGACTATGAACTACATAGGTGATCCTTGTAGTTTTTATGGCAAGAAAGGGCATCCAGTTTCTAGGTGTTGGAAATGACTTGAGGCTCTCGAAGAAGCCATGCAGAAGCATAGTATTACTTCTCCAAAGCCTCCACCTTCTCCCGCATGGAAAGGTCATGCTATTTCTACTCAAGCTTTGACTTCCACTACCTCAAGGATCATTGATTCGGGTGCTTCATACCATATGTCACACTCACCTGGATTGGTTACCTCACTTGTTTAGAGTGTTACTACACAGATTGAATTTGGTGACTTAGCACTACTTTCAGTTACAAGTTATGGAACTGTTTCATTGGATGGTGGTTCTATATAGGATGTTCTTTTGGTTCCAGCCATTTCTACGAACCTCCTATCTATTTATCAGATTTTTCATTCTGGCTCTGGTAAAATAGTTGAGTTCTCACCACATGATGTGGTTTTTCAAGACCTTTATTAGCCTGATTTGGTTGTTTCTACTGGGAGTGTTGATTTAGAGACTCACTTGTACATGTTTGATGGCTTCAAGACCTCCGATTCTACTGGTTTTTCTCTTGTTACTCATGCAGACATAGTGAGAAAGCTTTGGCTTGAGCATTTCGGCCATGTCAACTACATATATCCACAACAAATGAGTACATAGGAGCTAGTGATTGGGCTACCTCAGATCTCTTGTAATGACAATGTTTGTCAAGGTTGTGTGCTTGGAAAACATCACAAATATCCCTTTTTGACAGGTAGATCCTCACGTGCTCTAGCACCTTTGGAGTTGATACACAATGATCTTATGTCATTTCCTACTCCTTTTTTTATTGCTCGATATATACTCACCTTCATAGATGATTTCTCTAGACGCACATGGGTGTACTTCTTGAAGTACAAGTCTAATGTCTTTGATTCATTTCAAATCTTTAAGACATTTGTAGAGAAGCAATCTGGTCTTTCTGTCAAGCGTATACACACTGACAATGGTAGGGAATATGTGAATTAGTCTTTCAGAGATTTTTGCACTGAGCATGGTTTACAACATCAATTCACAGTTCCTCATACCCCTCAATAGAATGAGGCTATAGAGAGAAAGAACATAACATTAATACAGGAGATGGCCAATTGTATGCTATAGTCTCAAGCTATGAGTGCTTCCTTTTGGGCTGAAGCTATCAATTGTAGAAACTATATACAAAATCAGATGCCTCACAAGGCATTACAACATTTGACTCCTAAGGAGGCTTGGACTCATGTCAAGCCTAATGTTTCTACATTCTAAGTTTTTTGTAGTGAGGCTTAGGCATTTATTCCAAATGCTCAGAGGAAATCCATGGAGAGGAAAATTTGACCACTCATATTTTTTGGCTACTGTGAGGATGTGAAGGTGTACAGGTTGTTTGATCCTGATTCCAGAGAAGTCTTGTTTCGAAGAGATGTTTAGTTTGATGAGCGCTATCCTCAGATGGATCCTCTATCATCAACTTCTTCTTCACTACCTAGTTCTTCATCTTCTCCTCTATAGGTTTCTATCCCCTCTAAGGAAGATTCAGATGATGCTCTACCTTCCCCACCTCCACCAGATGTTTCACATGTGCCCAAGTGGGCTCATGATACTATTGATGTAGCTAAACCTTTGGCAGGTGATCCTTCAGATACTCTTCACACTCATGCTCAAACATCTAGAACTGGTTTATTGGGTCATGCTATTTCAGATGATCCTCATAGATTTTCAGAGGCAACATGTCAGCCTGATTGGGATAGGGCTATGGATGAGGATTATTCTTCTTTGATGAAGAATCACACATGGGATCTTTGTCCTCTTTTGAAAGGAAGGAAGTTGGTTCGGTGCAAGTGGGTGTATCGTACCAAGTATGTTGCTGATGGTTCTATTTATAGGTATAAGGCACGTCTTATGGTGAAGGGATTTTCATAGGTGGAGGGTATTGATTACTCCAAGACCTTTGCTCTTGTCGCCAAGTGGAATTATATACACCTTGTAGTATTTCTTGTAGCTTCTCAGGGATGAACACTATATCAGATGGATGTAAAGAGTGCCTTTTTGCATGGAGACCTACATGAGGAAATCTACATGGAGCAGCCTCAGGGTTTTCATAGTACTCTTCTATGGTGTGTAGACTTTGGATGTCTCTATATGGTCTCAAACAAGCCCCTAGGGCTTGGTATGAGAAGATGGATTCTTTTTTGCTTGCCTCACACTTCACATATTGTCATTTCAATCCTACCATCTACATTCAACGTCATGGGGCTGATCTATTGATACTTTTTCTATGTGTTGATGATCTCATCATTATAGGTAGCTCATCCTCTATGATTCAGAGTGTTCAACGAGCATTGAGAGAGCAGTTTGAGATGATTGATCTTGGACTTCTGCACTATTTTTTGGACCTATAGATTATTTAGTCTTCAAATGGGATTTCCATACTCCAGTAGAAGTATGATCTTGATATAATTTAGAGGTTCAACATGCTTGATTGACAACCTTCTCCCACACCTTTTTAGTCAGGTGTAGTTTTATCTACCACTTGCTTTACTTCTACCATGGATTCCACATTATACAGACAACTACTTTGTACCTGAAACACACTCGTCTTGATATTTCCTTTGCGATTGGCCTTGTCTCTCTATTCTCACATGATCCTCATGAGAGTCATTGGAAAGCGGCCAAATGTATCTTGGGGTGCATTTGGGGTACTAATTTTTATGGCATTCACTATACATCAGGGGATCCTCACATTGTTGGTTTCACAGACTCATATTGGGCTGGTGATACTACTGATCAGAGGTCTACTTCTGGCTTTTTCTTCTATCTTGGTTTTGGTCCTATCACATGGTCTTGTAAGAAGTAGACAACTCATGTATTATCATCTACAGAGGCAGAGTACCGAGCAATTGTGCTAGCTAGTCAGGAGGTTTTATGGCTTCGATAGTTGATGACAGAGTTTGGTTTTCCTCTTGATAGTCCCACTATTCTTTGGTGTGATAATCAAAGTGCTATACATATTTCTTGCAACCCAGTTGAGCATCAGTGGACCAAGAACATTGAGATTCATATGCATTTCATCAAGCATTTGATTCAGGATGGCTCTTTGAGTTTGGAGTATATTCCCACTGCTGAGAAGGTTGTTGACATCTTCACGAAACCTTTTGCATCCCTGTGATATCTTCAACTGCGTTCTATGCTTGGGGTGAAGGAATTTGTCCATGGGGGGTCTTAGTGATGAGGCCTTCCTTCCTTCTATTTCTATCTCTTTTTGGAGTAGGGTTTTTTCCCATGTGGTTTTCTCTATTTCTCCATTTTACAAAGATTTGGTTGTGCTGGGTACCTCATCAGGCCATGTTGTTGGGACTCATTTTTTGCTTTCACCATTGTAGTTTCCTTTTCTTTCTTCTTTCATTGTTAGTAGCTGCATTGTTTCTCATCTTAAGGGGGGTGTTAGAGTAAAGTATAAATTTAATTGTGTTAATTAAATTAACTTTACTCCCTTCTTAAGATATCACTTTATGCTTTTTTCATTAGTCATTTATATTTAAAACACTCTTGCATTGGTCATGTTATATTTAAAACACTCATGCAGTAGTCGTCTTAAATATAAACCTGCATGCATTAGTTATGTAATAATTAAACTAATTATTACATGCACTTTTGCTTTTTAGGGTTTACCCTTCTAGGTTTTCGATCTCCTTTATAAGGATTGATCCATTATATATTTTATTCATTCACTTATTGAGGATATTTCTTCTTTATATTTTTGAGTCAAATCCTTTCCCTCTTCTTGCCTCTACCTCCTTGTAGCAGGTTTTTGTATGCAAGTGATCTTTGAATTTTGTGGATTTGTATTGCTCAAATCCTAAAGTATCTTGTAACATTTTAGTTTGTTGCTCGACAACTATATCAATTTCTTGTACAAGAGTAGGTAAATCACCTGTTCTTTGTGCTTTAGCTACCTCGGTAGGTTGGGCTTCTTCTTGATTCTCAGTAGAAACATTTATGTCTTCATCATCCTTTGCTTCATCATCGGGGTCTCCTTGTGTAATATCTTCTATTAGTACTTCTTCTTCCCCTGTCTTCTTCAACATATCAGGAACATCTTCCATTTCTATGTGTGCAACATATATAAAATATTCAACATATGTTTGGTCATTTGGCTTCTCAGTGTCAGAGATATGAATAGGCTCGTGTTGTGTCATCTATTTGGACTGCTTTTCGTCTAACTAGTACAAAGTTCTAGGTGTTAACTGTAGATGTAGTTTGCTTGGTTTTATCTTTTGAACTAAGAATATTAGTCCAAATCTTTATACTCCCTTCATCAACTTGTTTCAATTTATTTTCATATGTTTTCATTGAAGCTTCATTCTCAGGAATTGATAGATTTGGCATTTCTAGTATTAAGGGCCTTTCTCTCATCTTTTTCTTCGTATTTAGGGCATAGGTCCATCTTGCTGAAACTTTATCATACAACTCTTTAGGAATACTATATGAGAATTCAACTGGCACTCATTTGAATTTAATCATCATGTCAATGATAGCCTCTTCTAGTTTATCTTGGTCCTCTTTTCTCATGTTTGAATATCTCTGAATTTTAAAATGACTTAATCCTCCTCTTTCTCTTATTCCATTTGCAATCTCATCCATTGTTAGTGGTGCTTTATTTACTATGACTATGAACTGACTATTTTCTTCTTCCTTTGAATCAATGTCATCTTTGTTTCTAATTAATCTTCTCCTCTTCTTAGGTTCAGGTACCTCAGTGGAATCTTGTATACTTGTTTTCTTCTAATAAGTCTTAGTCGGTGCAGGCCTTGTGATCTTAGCAACTCCTCTTCTCTGAGGTGGGGTATTACCAGTAGTAGACCTTGTCCTTGTGTGTGTTTCTATATCAACTTGGTTTCTTTTACCTCTTACTGCCTTCAATGGCTTTTTCTGTACTTCTTTATTTGACTTGGTTTCCTCTTCTTCTTCACCGATTGATTTATGCTCCTTGATTGCTTGTTCAACCGACTTCTCTGCTTCCTCTTCTTCAACATTACCAAATTGTTTCTCTAAAGTTCCGATCATTTTCTTTGATTTCATTCTGATATTTTCTCCAATTAAGTCTATTTTTACTCTTGTCTTGGCCTCTTCATATGTGCCAAACCTTGTAGCTCCTTTATCTTTTGACTCTACTAATAGTGCCTCTATTGACCTAGTGGCTCGGTTAATATCCAATTCATAATCCATCAGTGGTAGCCATGCAGTTCTCAGTTCAGTGGCCTTGATCAATGTAGTGTTAGTGTCCACTAAGAAACATACATCATTTTTATATTTCTCAATAAGTTGAGCTGTGATTTGGTATCTTTTATGCATTCTATCCTTAAACTTTCTAAAATAATCATCCATCATAGGTTCAAAATTCTTGTCCAAACTATTTATGAATTCACCAATTTGGAGAATAATGGGCTTGTTCACATCCCATTCTATATTACCGATTGAGGGAAATGAGTTCTGCAAGTAGAAAAATATACATACCAATAACAATCCAAACTTGCATGTGTTAGACTTTGCAACTCGAATAGTTCTCATGTTCTCCTCTAGTTGCCTCAACATAAGTTCAGCTAGGTAAAGTTGTAGACCTTTCTTCACAACCTTATACACGATATGTACAGTGTCGCATGGAATGTTGTTTGGAATGCTGGACTAAAATATTTTATAAGAAATCACATATGATCTGAATCTAGTCTCTAGGTCATCAATGGTGTTTATCTTCATTCCTCTACCCTCCCACTCAGACCTAGTGAATTTATTGATCTCATTCTTCATTGGGTGCCTTAGGGATTTTGCATTGTCACATAATGGATACCCTGTAACCATATGAATCACATCCTTAGTTATTTTCACTAGCTCATATAACCACATCATTCCATCATGAACTCAGCTAAGTACGATTTTGATCCATTTTGTCTTGAACTCATTTGGGAAATACAATGCGTTTGTCAAGCCTTTTACCTCTAGATGCTTGTGTTCATCCTTTAACTTTCCATTCATGCATAGTTCCTAATAGATAGATTGGAGCTCAAAATCACCTATCTCACTAATTTTGCAATGAATATAAGACCTAATGTCTTTCACTAGTAAAACCCTAGGCGGTATAGACAAAAATGCACCTTTGTCATCGATCTGTGCTTTGATCTCTGGATGTAACTTGTAGTTGGGTACTTCATACGATGAGTTCTTGATCAATGTGACTTTCTTTTCCTTTCCAGGCTTAGATTGAATGGGTTTCAATGTAGATGCCATTGCTGTCGATATATTAGGGCTTTGAGAAATCTTCATTCAAGTATCTCGGTTACATTTCAAACCTTCCTGAATAGCCTTCAATCACTCCATAAAACTCACAAATCATTGTATTAGCTTAGAATCTGGTTGCTCAAAATTCACTCTGTTTCATTCTAGTTCTCTCTTTGAATGTAATGTAAATAATGAAATGATTCTGTTAGGATTAACAGTCCACAATACAACTAAGAGGGGGGGTGAATCAGTTGTATGAAAGAATATTAAACTTTAAACTTGAAGCTTATCAATATCAGATCCAATGAACACCAACACAACAACACAATATTTTGGTTATGGGGAAACCCTGTTAAAGGTAAAAACCTCGGTGGGAATTAGCACCCACTAATGATGTACTGAGAGTATATTAATCCTTGTTAGAAGATATAGCCCTATTAGGAGCTTGTTACAACATTACAGTACACAGTCATTGTTAGAGGACAGACCCTATTAGGAATCAAGAACAAAAGGGGGCTCACTACCCAAAGAAGGTTAAGTCCACCTTCTGAACTCACTAGTTCACAACAAGTGTATATGAAGAAATACACAATCTTTTGAACTATTTGCCAGCAACTATCTTTGCTTGATCAGTTCCAATGAAGTCCACCAAAAATCCTCTGCTCTACATATATACAACAGACACAAGTTCACAACCTTCTTCTATCACATATATCCATCCTTATCTTTTCCAACCAAAAGACCTTACATTTATACCTTATTACTTTTTACCAAGATTGGGTCGGCCCATAAAGCTTTCCTAATTTCAAATAATTACATAAGCCCTTGCTAAGATACACACGGTATCTAAAACAAGTTTACAATAATTATATTATAGCAATTTATGACCGACATCCTTGAATTATGCTTGTCAAACAAAACACATGCTTCACTTCCTGAGTCAGCTTTAGAATAAGCCATCACCAAATCACACATCACAAATGACATCACCAATCATTCAGTACCTTGCTCTAACCAATGAACATCCATTAGTACCTCTTCTATCATCCTTCAAGATTGCATACCTTGAATCCAATCCCTCTGATATCTATATCAAAAACTCAGAGACTAACTCTGTCAATTCTCACTGTCACAGTCCAGTGAACAGTCTTTACCAAAAAAACTTTATCTTCCTTAATATGCATCCATTAATGATGCAATCTCATATATAAGATCACAACATTCATTGGAACTCTCATCTGACTTCATAGCATCTGAAACATCTGTACACCCTCCGTACACTGTGATTACCAATCTGGTTTCTTCATACAAGCATATGTTGACATCAGTGACAAAACACAAATGACAATAGTGTGAGTGCCCATTTAGTAATGTAGTGATTAAACATATTAAATGTCTTAATCACCACCCATGCATTAGCAATATCCAACAATCTCCCCCTTTGGCATTGATGTCAACATATGGGAAAATCTTGTCCCAAAGTTGTATCAACCCAAAAGTCCTTCAACTGAACAACCTCCCCAAACAGTGAGGATTTTCTCATAACATTACTCCCCCTTTGAAAAACATGGCAAAGGGTGCCAACTGCCTTCATAGATAAACTTTCTTCCATGATCACTCCCCCTGAGGAGTAGATCCCTACATCCATTCCAGAAAATGATGAGGCTCTGAGCACTTCTAGACTGATGCATCTCTGCATCATTTAGTTCTGACTAGGAGGGGCCCGAACCCCTAACATACCTTTGAGATATTCAAAGGTGTCTTTCGGTAGTGGATTTGTAAAAATGTCTGCAATCTGCTCTTTTGTACTGATATATTCAAGCTTGATTTCTTTTTCTGCCACCTTGTCTCTTAAGAAGTGATACTTGATAGAAATGTGTTTAGTTTTAGAGTGCATTACCATTTGACATGTTTACTGTACTGGTGTTATTGCAATGGATAACCATAGGCTCATTAAAATTTATTCCAATGTCTATTAGCATTTGTTTCATCCAAACAATTTGAGTGCAATTTATAGCAGTAGCAACATATTCTAATTCAGCAGTAGATTGTGCTATACGATCTTGTTTCTTACTTAGCCAAGAGACCAACTTTTTCCCAAGGAAAAATGCACCACTACTTGTACTTTTTCTATCATCAATATTTCCTGCCCAATTAGCATCAGTATAAGCATCAAGTTCAAAGCTATCATTTCTATCATACTATAAACCATAGTCTATGGTTCCTCTGAGATACCTCAGTATCCTTTTCATAGCAGCTAGATGAGTCTCTTTGGGTTCTGCCTAATATCTAGCAACAATTCCAACAACATTAGCAATATCTAGTCTGGTGTGAGTTAGATATTGTAGCCCTCCAACCATTGATCTATACAGAGTCTGAAAAACACATTTTGATTCATCATCAATTGTTAGCTTGTTTCCAGTAACCATAGGTGTTCCTACCGGTTTACAATCTTCCATACCAAATTTATTAAGTAATTATTTGAGATACTTGGTCTGAGAAATGAAAATACCATTCTCATTCTGAGTTATTTGTAGTCCAAGGAAGAATTTCATTTCACTTATCATGGACATTTCAAATTCACTTTCCATTTCTTTTGCAAATTTCTTACATAGATCATCATTACCTCCAAAGATAATGTCATCCACAAATACTTATACTATTTGAATTCCATCTTCAGTAGGTCTCAAATACAAATTACTGTCTGCATTACCTTTTCTGAATCCGAGTCCAAGTAGATACTTGTCCAACCTTGCATACCAAGCCCTAGGAGCTTGCTTCAACCCATACAGGTATTTCTTCAATTTGCAAACCATGTCTTTGTCTTCACATAGAGGAAATCCATCTGGTTGTTCTATGTATACTTCTTCTTCAAGATAAGTAGCTCCATAATTTCTGATTCCAACTACAACTTCTGTAACCCTTTGAACATAGGCTCTAATTCTTTCATCTTCATTCATTTGCAACTTCTCCATCTTTGTCTTCCAATTTTGTAACTTCGCTTGTTTGGTATATTTGTCTCCTTCATAGAGTGCCTCCAGTCTATTTCAAATATCATGTGCCAAATCCAGATCTTTAATTTCAGTAAACTCACCCTCAGATAGTGCATTGATCAACGCTTCTCTTGTGACCATATTGCATGAAAATAGTTTCTTTTCATCATCGGTAGCTAACTGTACATCATTCTCAGCCTTCAAAGTTTCCTTCTTTTTCACAATCATCCAGTAGTATATGTCCAAGCATAGCAAATGTGTTCGTATCTTGTTTTTCCAACTGTCAAAGTTTTCAGGATCAAACTTAGGACTATCCTTCCTATAGAATGCCATTTTCCAAGATCACCTCAAGTTGTTAAGCTTTCTCTTCGAGGACCACAAGCTCTGATACCAATTTTTAGGATTAAAAGTCCACAATACAACTGAGAGGGGGGGTGAATCAGTTGTATGAAAGAATATTAAACTTTAAACTTGAAGCTTATCAATATCAGATCCAATGAACACCAACACAGCAACATAATATTTTGGTTACGGGGAAACCCTGTTAAAGGTAAAAACTTGATAATTAGCACCCACTAATGATGTACTGAGAGTATAGTAATCCTTGTTAAAAGATATAGCCCTGTTAGGAGCTTGTTACAACATTACAATACACAGTCCTTGTTAGAGGACAAACCCTGTTAGGAGTCAAGAACAAAAGGGGGTCACTGCCCAAAGAAGGTTAAGTCCACCTTCTGAACTCACTAGTTCGCAACAAGTGTATATGAAGAAATACATAATCTTTTGAACTGTTTGCTAGCAATTGTCTTTGATTGATCAATTCCAATGAAGTCCACCAATAATCCTCTGCTCTACATACAACAGACACAAGTTCACAACCTTCTTCTATCACATATATCCATCCTTATATTTTCCAAACAAAAGACCTTACATTTATACCTTATTACTTTTTACCAAGATCAGGTCGGCCCATAAGGCTTTCCTAATTTCAAATAGTTACATAAGCCCTTGCTAAGATACACATGGTATCTAAAAAAAGTTTACAATGATTATATTACAGCAATTTAGGACTAACATTCTTGAATTATGCTTGTCAAACAAAACAAATGCTTCACTTCCTGAGTCGGCTTCAGAATAAGCCATCGCTAAAGCACATGTCAAAGATGACATCACCAATCACTCCATACCTTGCGCTGACCAATGAACATCCATTAGTACCTCTTCTATCATCCTTCAAGATCGCATACCTTGAATCCAATCCCTCTGATATCTATATCAAAAACTCAGAGACTAACTCTGTCAATTCTCATTGTCACAGTCCAGTGACCAGTCTTTACCAAAACAGTTGTATCTTCCTTAATATGCATCCATTAATGATGCAATCTCAGATATAAGATCACAACATTCATTGGAACTCTCATTTGACTTCGCAGCATCTGAAACATCCGTACACTATGATTACCAATCTAGTTTCTTCATACAAGCATATGTTGACATCAATGACAAAACACAAATGACAACAATATGAGTGCCCATTCAGTAACGTAGTGATTAAACATATTAAATGTCTTAATCACCACCCATGCATTAGCAATATCCAACAGGTTCATAGTGTATTTGTACCCAAAAATAGTTTTTGGCATAAGTATGGTGGAATAAATACTTTACCAACTACTACTCGGTCAACAAATAATCATTCGGTTATCTCCATTCTATCCATATTAGATACTTCAACACGGTTAACACTAATAGTGCTTAGTTGATACCATCTTTATTACGCAACTTGGTCACCTTTACCACTTTCACCGACTGACAAACACTTACTCGGTCTAGCTTTACCGACTATGCTCATTTCAAGTCAATAACATATAATAACAACCTAGTGCATCTTAATTCATGCTGATTTGGTATTCATGCAATAGATATAAGGAACTGCTGTAAGAAATAATTGATTAAAATTCAATTCCCATACTTGATTGTGACTTAAGTAGAGGTGGTGAAATTACCTAATCCAAAGGATGAGGTGCTGCCAATTGTTGTGCTTGTTCCTCCATTATTTTATGTTGATCTTCTCAATATTTGGTTCCTTAGCCTTCTGATTCTATCAATGGTATTCTCATTCACATCTTCATTTAGTTTTGGTGCTCAGTTTCTACAGTCCTTGCTTAAGTGACCGACCATATGATAGTGTAGACATGCCATTCCAAAATTTGTCCAATTTTTAGATGTTCCTCTTGAGTGTAGTCTTATACAATTTGCAGAAATATGACCATATCTTCCATAAGTCCTACAATTAACCCAAGCATTGTAATCCCAAGTATAAGAGTTACCTTGTCTTATTGGTTGATATGTATTATTTTGTCTCTTTGGTTTCCAAACTAGCTTCAATTTTTCCTTGCATTCTTGTGATATATGACCATGCTTGTTGCAAGTACTACAATGCTTTTCCATGTAGTGCCTCTTAGGTGACTTTTTGTCTTTGATTTACATTCATATGATTGATGTCCATATTTGTTGCAATTGTAGAAATAACCATCAAATTTTGGGATAGTCTTGGGAGTACCTTTAGCTTTACTCACTTTACTCCTGTAGACATTTGTTGTATGACCCGGTTTCCCACAGTGATAACATGAGAGATTCTTAGGTTTTGGATTTTCATAGACATTCCTTTTCTCTTCTTGATTTGATGATTCTCCTTGCTCGGTATATCCTAATCCAGTGGTGTTGTCTAGTATCCTCTGACTCATTAAAAATTCATCCATCCTTTTGGTGCTTTCCTCAACTTTCTTCATCATTTCATTGTGTTGTTGCATCTTCAATTCAATTTTTAGTCTTTCATTTTCTTCCCTTAATTTACCAATGTCTTCCAATTTCCTAGCAAGCTCATTGTTCACCCTGTTAACTTCTTGACTTATGATAACCATCTAATTTGCAATTTCAAAGTGATGCTCAGTCACCCTTAATATATTTGATTCTTTTTCTTCCAATTTTTGAGTCATTTATCTTCTGTCTTCAATAGCCATGTTTATCTCTTGTTCAGATTATCTTGTACTATTCATAACTTCAATCATTCTTACCATTTGTGTTTCTTGTCCAATTTGTAGTGCTTTTAGTTGTTCGGTGAGGTGTTGATTCTTTTCTGACAGATCTAAAATAGTTGCTTTAGATGCATTAGACACAATTTTGGATCAATATGATAATTCCTCAATTTCTTCTTCCTAATACTGAGTATCATTTTGTTGAAATGCTAATTCCTTCCTCTTACTCAATGAATCTCTCAACTTTTCCTTGATATCCTTAAGCTATTCCAGGGTAATCTGCAACTCCAATTTCTGATTTTCAATTATCTTGTCAAGTTTATACCTTTCCATCTCTATAGATCTTTCCTCTTCAGCGATTAAACATCTTTAACAAGATAACAAGCTCTGATACCAATTGTTGGGATTATGGAAAGGTGAGTTACTGAGAGGGGAGGGGTGAATCAATAATCCTAAAAAAATTTGTACTCAATCCTCAAGATAATATCCTTCATTAACCAACTACCATATTCATTGTTACCATTCATTCATGAACATAACTGAAATGCAAAATACTTCTAATCTAACAAATAAACATTCATGAAAATTCATACACTTGACACAAAGATTTTAGTATCATAGAAACCCTTGTTAGAAGGTAAAAACTATGGTGGGGATGAAACCCACAAAACTTCACCACTGCAATAATAAAGTTGCCTGTTAGGGCATACAATTTTTTGATCAGTTCTAATGATCTTACCCTTTTAGGAGTAATATTTAAGACCTATTAAGATCTACCTTGTTAGAGGATTTTAGCAACACTCTATAAGTGTGCACTAGGTTAAGAGATTTACAATGAGACGGTTAAGTCTACTCCGTTAAGATATTTTCTGCTACAATTGTTAGAAAGTAACATTATAAATAATTTGGATGTTGCAAATTACTTTTCTGAACATTAGATCTTCCTATCCCTTAACTGAAATAACCTTTATGTGATAGATATCTCCTTCAAATACTGCTCGATAGCCTCTAGTATGATTCTGATATAATCCTAAATACTTATTCAATACTTAGAATCATAACCCTATTTGATCTTCAGATGTCTCCTATAGGTTGTTATTGCTTATCATTCTTCATGTAATCTGACATCTTGGCAATTCTTAAATCATAACAATTTAGACCTAATTAGGGTTATAGAATCATCTAGAAAATATTTGATCAACAATCCATATGATTAACTTAATTCAAATTTGCATAGGGATCATCACCAATCAATTTGATATCTCCAAGAAATCTTTACCTCGATTTATGTAAACCATTTTGTAGATCGGTAAAAACCGTTTGCCTTGTTTTCAATGTTATTCCAAACTTTTATGTCGATCCTGTATTACTCAGTAAATGTTGTATCTCTGGCTCGGTAAAATACTGATGTTTAGTAAATAGGTATACTCGGTGTCCTCGGTAATCATGTGGCTTAGTGTCGATGCTCAGTCAAGTCTGTGGTCGGTGAACATGTCTTTCTCCTTATGCTCTGCTCAGTTACTATACTTAGTGCTTTGACCGACTTGTCTGTTTGCTTCCTTTACTGACTATATGTGTGACACTAATGATAAAACTTAATGCAATTAGGTGTAAAATGAATGAGAGGTGAAGTTAAGTTATGACAACTTAGAAATTACATTTCCAAGTGAATGAGGAAATAGTAATATGATAGAGTTAAGTGAAAATAAATATTGGAAATATTTATTTTCAACACAAAATGTCATTTGCAAGTGGAGGAAAAAATAGAAATATGATAGAGTTAAGTGAAAATAAATATTAGAAATATTTATTTTCAACAACAAATACCATTTGCAAGTGAAGGAAACAATGAGTGATGAACAAGTTAAGTGGAGGAGAAAATGGAAGGAGGAAATATTTAAGTGGAAAAGGAAATTAGTAAGTGGGAGTTAGAAGTGGAGAGAAACGATGAAGGTGAAAGAGTTAGAAGTGAAGACAAATTAGCATGAAAAAGAGATAAGTGGAGTTAGAAATGAGAGTGGAATTTAATAATTAAAAATTATTAATTCCCTCATAATTAGGAAATTAGATAATTAAATTAGTAAATTTATTTAATTGTGAGAAAATGGGAAAGAGGGTAGATAAATTTATTTACCAAAAGGATGACATTAGGATAAGAGGGCGAAATAAATAAATATTTGCCCCTAGGACCAAGGTTAAATAATTGAAGAAATTATTTAATCGAAGACAAATTGATAAGGGCATGATGAAATTAGAGGACCAAAAAGTAATAATTAATTAAATAATTATCATTATTTAAAAAATAGATGAATGGCGCAATATAATGAATGATAATTTAGATCAAACACACAATCTAGAAGACATGTTAAAAAAGGGGGACCATAGGCGTGGACCATTTTTGAGTGTCTACAGAAAGGAGAAAGATATAAAACAAATTTATGAAGTATGGTTTTAATGTACATGTAGGCGTAAATAAGATTAACATCAAGATGAGAAAACTATTTAAGAATCAACATCAAATGAATCTTTTGAATGATTAATTGATACCCTATAATATATATTTCAATATGATGTCCTAGACACTATGTTTAATTTATTTTTTCAAATATTATTACATACAATTCATTGAATAACCATTCACTTTTTAAAAAGATTCTCTCTCGACTAAAATAGGATAGAGATTAAATTAAAATGAACATATTTATATCACTATTCTAGTCCTCAACTAAAATCACATCAAATACTATTTCCAAAAATATCTATAACAGCTTAAAAAAATGTTTAAAGATAAACAACCAACTTTGGCATTTATTATTTGGGATGGACAACCTCAAATTTGAAATCAATGGTTCATGCTTGTTAATAGACATTAATGACCATTGAAATGGTTTGGACCGTCAGATACTATGTTGCTTTTCAATGATCTTTCTTCGCATTGTTTTTAGTTTCTCTTTAGCCAGTGAATTTTATAGTTTGTTTCCATAGGCCAGCGCACTGTAACATTTTTCGTGGTTTGTGTTTCAACTATAAATCATGTCAAATCTATCTACTCTCACAAAAACTAATGTCAGAAGCAGTTAATCACTTGACATGTTAGTTTGAAATTGTATATGAGTATAACTGAGCCGTGGCTATCCAACGAAAAAACTAAGTCCCATTGGTAAACTATGTTTATTAGTTTTTTGTTTAGACGTTTCCGTATAGATGGATGATGTAATACTGATAAAGATCTAGACAAGGAAGGATTTAGGAAGGATTTATGTGAACAAAAACCAAAGACAAGTAAGAAGAGAGGAGAATAAATTTATTTATTTAATCCTAGGGTTTCATTCCTTTGTTGGGTTTCTCCTAATGAAATATCATTCCCTTCTTGTGGTCTCTAAAAACATATAAAAATACAAATCTCAGGTTCATGGTTGTAAACCCTAGGCAATTCAGAGTGCTCCATTTTTATTACACTGCTCAAAATTTTGACAATATGGGAAATTGACAATTTCTTGTAGTCATTAATTTTGCCAACTTTTTTTGTATGCAATAGAGAGATGCAAGTTGTGGCTTCCACTTGGCTAAGGTCACATGCAATTTAACCATAGAAGGTTTCATATCAAACAATCGATAGATGAAAAGGCTATGAGCACAACCTTGCATACAACCTTGCAAGTCTCTAACATTGAAATCTTTGTATGCAGAACTGTAATGGTTAATGGGATTTTAATTTCATAAACGAGGTGTAGATCATTGACAAGATCAAGCACCGAAATTGGGTGTTTCTGAGAATATTTTGTGCTTCCAATGACGATATTGAACAAGAATACCAAAAAAGGTGTATGAAAATATCACAGAAAGAAAATAATAGATCAATATCTCTTCCATTTCCCTCTAACCTCACATTTTTTGAATCCAAACCCTAGCTACCATAGCCTATGCAAGAACTATGGAAGAAAAAATAGAGAGAGCTTAGGAAAACAATAAAAGAACAAATAAAATAAGTATATTTAAAAGTAAATGAAATATTTCTATATGAAGTTTGAGCATCCAATTTAGGGCTTCTCTAATATTGTGAAAAAGGGCATATTCCCCACCACTAAGCATAACAACATAAAAAATAAATGTGAATAATGAATATTTAGAAGAAGAATAAATCTAGAAATCATGGAAATTGTTCCATCATTTTAGAAAGTGGGTTTAAATTTTTTTTGAGGAAAAAGTAAATATTTCTAAATTAAGTTTTAAATGGGTATAGTTATCTCCTGTGACTTGTGGGCTCTTACATTTTAATTTAGAAAGCCCCTCTTAATTTATAAATCATTTTAAATAAAAGCGTCCACAATAATTGGTTCCTATAATCTATTAATTTAAGAGAAGCAAAAATAATTAAAATAAAAATAAATACGTAATGTTAATATCACTTCTTTAATAAATGTATGGTTTAATAAAGGAAATGATTGATATAAATAAATGAAGAAGTCATTTATACAAGTAATTTAAGATGACTTTTATATATACAAATTTTACGCAATAAGTATATATAAATTCATATAAATAAATTATTTTTATATTAATATTTGTTAATATGTTTTTTTTCTAAATTTTACTTAATTAAACTTAATATACATACACAAATTTTTATGTTTGTAATTATGTTATCAGAATTGAGACAAGTAGCTTGATATAACAGTGTATATTTTAGGTTGAGGTAGTCTACAAATTTTTCTTCTAACATACTTGAAAGTCGGTGTACCATACATATTTATATGTACAATATAGTAATAAGCACTCTTGAATATTAAAGTTGGTCATTATATTTTAATTACATTATTGTCAACATTAAAATGGGTAATGCTATAAAATGCTATTATTAATCATGATTTTAACCCAATTTTATTTCTAATAAAAGCATTTATTCAAATACTTAATAGTAACATGGATAACTTATGATCCTTTTTATGAATATAATTGTAGCCAAATGTTTTAGGGTCAAATTAGGTCTTTTAGATTAAGAGTCGAGACATCTTACCTAGACCAAACTCAATCTTAAGAAAATCTTTTCCCTTGGATGAGGGTGGCATTGTCCACGCACCCATGTGTTAGCTTTGTTTCTTCCTTTCCCACCCACAGGTGGTGAGTTGATATCTTTTATGCACTTACTTCGATGTATGTGTATAAGTTTTGCACCACATACTTGTGTGACATGCTTAATGCATTAAGTATACGTTAAATAAAAATAATTTATAAATTATCTCATGTTCTATTAGTAAAATTCTGAACATGACATTTGGTATGCTTATATTGAGAGGAGCCTATATGGAGAATGCTACGCGAGAATTTCCAAGCCTAAAATGACTATGAACAAATTGCACCCCCACTTTTTATTTTATATATTACTTATTATTTCAACAACTCCATTGTGTTTCAAGCGAACAAAATGGGTAAGAAAGTCTAACTAATCTTTTTTTACCTTTATATGCCGTTAGATGTGAAAAGTCATGTGTTCATAGCTTGCAGAGAGATTAACTAATAAGGAAACATCTGAGCAACAAACTAAAACACATGTGTTACCAAGGGGACACTTATTTTTTTTCATAACTGCCCTTTTAAGACTGACATTTTAGTTTGTTGTTTAGCAAATTTTAACTAATATGTCTATAATTAAAACATAAATATTATGTCCAAATTTTATATTGTGTATATAAGGAAGTTCTTGTTGAGGAGAATATAATTATTTAGATGTATTTTATTGATTTCTTCTTAATAATATATTTTAATTACTTATTAGATATATTAAATAATTTAATAATTATCATCTAATATTATATTAAAAATAGAGATAAATTAAATTTTGAGTTTGTCAAAATTTAATTAGATTATATTTTATCTATATTAAAAGTTTTAGTTTATAAATTAATAAGCTAAAGATACATATTATATCCACCAATTAAATGTAGGCTATGAGTGGTCAGTGAAACTGTTATTTATATTAATCATACTAAAAAACACCTTTATTAAATTCTATATTAATAATAAAAAATATTAAAAAAAGGGTGATAGATGGTACATTTACTAATCTAACAAAAAGATCAAACTAGCATATGTATATTTAAAAAAAATAAGTATGACGAGAGATATCAATATGGAATTAAATTCAACACTAATTACTAATAAAATAAATTTTAAATTGATTTAAATTAAAATACAATATATTTATTCATATATATTTTTTGTATTATATAGAAAAATTATTTTATTGCATGACTATTATATGTACCAAAGTTGTAGTTCCATTTCAAATAATATTTCTAAAAACATTTACATGAGTAGAAAGTTAGATACAAAACTTAAATATTTTTTTTTGGTTGGTAATAAGTTGTATTTTATTAATGTATATAAAAGGAAATTACATAGTTGGGAAAGCATCAATATTGCTTCCAGAGAGCATTACAATCTTGCAGTCATAAAAAAAGCCCAACACCTATAAACTACGACAAAGGCCAGACAAAACATCCCATTGGCCTATATTGAGAAATATTAAACAGCTGCTACAACAACGCCATCCAGAGAAAAAACACCACTATAAAAAAAGCCTCCAAACAAACAAGTGGCATCACCACAAAACCCGAAGAAGCCAACAATAACCAGGCATATCCAGACCGCAGTCGAAGGGAGAACAAAAAATTGTAAGCTCC
The DNA here is from genome assembly GCA_027943335.1 of Chamaecyparis obtusa. Lineage (NCBI taxonomy): Eukaryota > Viridiplantae > Streptophyta > Pinopsida > Cupressales > Cupressaceae > Chamaecyparis > Chamaecyparis obtusa. Next base: position 80,063 of record BSBK01002825.1, on the reverse strand, counting down.
CAAAGTATAAACTGACAAAAAGGAATGCAACACAAAATCCATATTAACACGCCTTCCAAGCACCTACACCACCCCTACTACGAAGAGAATGAAACCTCTTCGGGAAAGATGTCAGCATCGTTGCACCCCATTTGGCATTCAGAAAATTGGTAATGCCCATTTTCAAACCTTCCCAGCCAGCACGCCTAGCCTCCAAGTAGCTATCTTTATCCACCCTTTTCGGCCAACAAAGGAAGGGCACAATGCCAACCTCCACTCCATCCTCTTCATCCAAGAAGCATTCGCTGTAATCAAATGCCCAGCCGGGATGTGCCCATTCAAGCAAAGCATCCAACCCGACAATCAGCTCTGCATCAAACAAATTTTTCATAACCCATTCCACACAATTCTCATGATCGCCTAGTTCTAAACCCCAAGCCATTATCATGGCTGCAACAAAGGCCCAAGTGTTTGCTGAAAAGATTGTATGACCTCCTTCGTGGGGCATTTTACCAACAACTTAACTCTGTGGTCATCCATCGGTCCATAAATCCCTTTCTGTTGTCACAATGTGTGGAATGTGAAGGTCGGCTCCATTCAAATAGCAATGAAGATCAAACCAAAGGCCGAGAACAATCCCACACAAACATAAATGAAAGCCCACCAAATGAAGAAGACCATCAAACCAGCATTTAAAGCCCACCAACATTCGGACCTCAAACACAAACAAACGCGCGCCAGCCATCATATCAATATCAATTTGTGACCGCCGCCACTTCAAAACATAAATAACATTCACGTGTTCCAGCATTTCTAAGCAACTTGCTCAAAGAAATGATGAGAAAGGCAACACAACATATGCCATAACAAGTTGACATAATCCAACCTGTCGTCATCATAACCCGGTCACATCCAACTGCGATCCATGAGTGGATTAAAATCATCAATCACAAGGTCCCCAACATTTGCCAAATCCACCGCATGTTTAGAAAGAATGTCTGCTTCCAAGTTACCCTCTCTTTTGATATGGGTAACCTTATAGTTGTCCAAAGTTGATAACAACTCCCTGATCAAAATAATCTCATTTTCTAATGCCACACCTTTAAAGATAAATTGGAAATAGCTTGTACTACTAGCAGAGAGTCACCTTCCAAATGTAGTCTTCTAACACCATGTTGCTTTGCCAACCTAACCGCTAGAAGAGCTGCTTTACATTCTGCCATATTGTTAGTGCCATCCTCACATCTTTTCGAAGTAGTCAAAATAGTGTTACCATCACTATTACGAAAAATCACCCCTATTCCACTTCTGCCCGGGTTGTTCTTTGCAGCCCCATCAAAGTTTGCTTTCGTCCATCCTTCCTCCGGAGGTTTCCAAGAAATTTTATCCTTCACCAACAGACTATTCCTTGTAACTAAAGCTCTTTTAGGGGAGGAGAATCTTATACTTGGCCATTGTAATTGGATGGCTCTATCCTCTAAATATTAAGTAATATTTTAAAAGCATTTATAAATATAATCACATAATTTTTTAATAAAAATTCTATATTTAAATATAAATATCTATAACATTAGAGAGTCTCACGATGGTTTAGATTTATATTTTAATTAAAAATTGACATATACTTTTAAAATATATCTCTCAATTTTTTTAAAAATATATATTTAAAATAATTATGTTGATTAAAAAACATTTAATATATATTGATATTTGTTTATTTTATTATATATTAAATAATATGTGAAACTAAGTACAAACAAAGATTGGACAAAGGTGGGTAAGAGATACAAACAATACAATTTATCTAATAATAATAAATAGAAAAGCGGAAATCCATTCCATATTCAATTAAATTATATTTTAATTTAATTCAATTCTTGTGATTGTTAATGATTTTTGTAACTTTAATAGATTACAAATAAAAAATATGATATAGTTCATTCTCAAACAAATTAACTCATATATAAAATTTCCACCCATTAAATATTAATAAATATTAGATTAACTATTTTTATTGTTTTGCTACCCCCTCGACTTTGGTTGGGTTAAACTCAACTCGAACGATGACTCTTTAGTTGGGAACCCTAGTCAAGTGGGTGGGGGTTGTCTCACCAGATATGGACATGACAAAATTCTCCTAGTCTATTCGGTGAATTTTGGGATTGTAGACAACCCAAATGGTTGAGGTGGAAGCTACCTTTCATGGCATTGAGTTGGTTGTTATTCATGGCTATAAAAAAATCATCATTGAGGGTGATGCCCAAAATTTCATAAATATGCTTAATATGACACACATCCTAGGTTGGAAAACCAAAGATATCATTATGAAATGTATTCACCTCATGGCCAATCCAGATGATGTCGTATGCTATCAAACCTTCTGTGAAGGTAATGGTGCCACATATAGACTAGTTGTAGTGGGAAGATTTACCAAAGATATTGAAACTGGGTTGAATTTCAAGACGCACCTCAACATGCTCATGTTATGATTGAGCTAGATATGACCACATCTAGAAAAGGACACACTTTCCCAAATTGTAATTAATGATTAAGATTTATCATTATTTTGGATGGCCTTTTAGATCTTTCAAGATTTATTCCCTCCTAATTATTCTTGATATTGTTAATGTTCCTTGCCCTACAACCATCTCTGTAAGATTTATTATTGTACAAGTGTGATGAATACAAGAACAACACCATTCTTTGTCTCATCCTACAGGTTGTGTTGATCCCTATATTATGTTGTCTATTAGTGTCTAACACTTGGTCATTTTCAAGGAAATGTTGGTTGGTCATCACTGTGACCGAGCCATCTTGTAAAGGCCAAGTTATGTTTAGACTTGTATTGGGTATAGTTACCGAGCAATAGTTACTACCAAGCAAGTCAGAGGTTGTCGAGTACTTCAGTAGTTTCCGAGCAGTTTATATCAAGTTGTATAGAATAGTTAGTGTCGAGCACCAGTATATGAAGAATAGTAATTGCCAAGCATCAGAGAATTCATATGCCGAGAAATCCAGTTTTGACATATGTGTTTGTTATGGCGCAAACACCAAGGTAAACCATTTTGGCTGAATTCTATACGTGATTTAAGGATTGTTGAGTGAATCAAGGAGATGATTACGTTTTGTAATTATTATTTTTAATCCCTATGCAAGCCATATAACCTATCAGAAAAAGGGAATTCTTAAGCGACATAAGTAATGAATCTAGATCATTGATCTTGATCTAGAAGATTGATCAAATGTTTATATAAGGAGATATCAAAACCCTAAATGTTGTAAGAGAAAAATGAAACATAGAAGATCTCTTGTATGTAGAACAAAGCAATTTTTTGATTGATATAGGCAGAGATCAGGTAGAGTGACTGAGCAAAGTAGTGAAGGACAAAACAGAGTTATATTTAATTTTGGAGATCAAACAAGTATTGGAAGGAGAAGATTTGTTATCAACATTTAGAGTTTAAACCAAAGGATCAGGTACTGATACATTTTAGCAAGTGAATTAGGGTGAATCTCTTAACAGAGTGGTCCTCATAGGCCTTTATAAATCTCTTAACCGAGTGCTTACTTAGTTGTAAGTTTCAAATCCTTTAATCAAGGTAGATTGCATAAGTCTGTAAGCTCTTAACAAAGAATACCCCTCATAGGGTAGATCATATGAAGTGATCAAACATTGTAGCCCTAACATGCACCCTTTATACTATAGTAGTGAAGATTTGTGGGTGTCATCCCCACCCCAGTTTTACCTTTCAACGGTTTCTACGTAACCACAATTTATGTGTTATGTGTTTCATTTGATGGATGTGATTAGAATGTTAGTTTCATTTCACTATTGAAATCTATGTTTATGATATGCATGTGAAATTAGTTTTAAAGATGAGAAGTATTGGAGATAACTGTTTCACCCCCCTTCTTAGTATCTCACTTTCCCATATTAAATTTCTAACAATTGGTATTAGAGCCGAGTTATCTTAGAAGAAGTCTAACCACTAGTGAGTTAAGGTATTGGAGATGGAGTTTTATAAGTTGGGAAGGATAATAGAGAATCAGAAGATTGACATCCAGCTTGCATTACACCATCTTGAAGTAGCTAGAGGAGAATTGAAGAAATCCTTAAGCATAAGGAAAGAACTGACAATCCAACTGAATGACACATAATATCAAGAAGAGGATACTAAAGGTCTAGTTGAAAATGGAAACTCTACTGAAAGTGATGAAGCTATAGCAGATTTGTTAGAAAGAAATAATTCACTGAATGAAGATGTCAGAAGCCTAAAGAGAGAACAAGAAATTCAATCAGTTAGATTATGTGAAGTGATTGAACATAAAAAGAAAGCTGAAGAAGACAAGATAAAGGAAAAAGAAGACAAAAGACAAATGCCTATAAGACTTGATGAAAGGACATATAATATGCAGAGGTTGGAAAACAATCAATTGGACATGGTAAATTAATTGTTACTTGCCAATCAAGAGTTGAGCAGGAAAGATATGGAAATCACAAATATGAGATCAGAGAATAGTCAACTAAAGAATGAATTGAGATCTAAAAAGGAACTTAATGAAATGATGAACAAGCCAAATGAAGCTGTGAAATACTTTGAAGAATTGTTGAGGTCACCAAGAAGATCTAGTGACACTTTTGGACTTGGACATGATGAGAACCTATCATCCACTGAAGAAGGTGAATCATCAAAGAATGGAGAATAGAGGAATGTAAAGTTAAAGGACAACAAACCTACATGCCATCATTGTGGAAAGATAGGACACACAAAAAACATCTGCAGAAGCAAGAATGGTAAGTCCAATCCTAAACCTAAATTCAATGGAAATTGTTTTAACTATAAGAAGCATGGACATCAGGCACATGAATGCAGGTCAAAGGTTAGTAAGGCACCTACTACACCTAGATTTCAAGGACCTTATTTTACCTATCAGAAATATGGCCATAGAGCACAAGAATGTAGATCCAATGCTAAACCAAAGTGGACATCCAATAAGAAGAATAAAGCACCTAGGAAAGGAAACACATTCAATTAGAATTACAATACATGGTATAATTGTCATTACTGTGGATAATATTGTCATATTGGAGCAAAATATGTAAAGACACATTTATAAGGTAAATCCAAAAGTTGGATGAGTGGAAATATGGTCTATTAATATTGGTCACATAAAGAGAGACTCCAGAGCACAAGCACCAAGCAGTGAACAATTCAGAAATGAAGAAACTGTTGAGCAAATAAGGAACCAAATGAATAAGACATGGAGAAAGAAAGAGGAAGCACGCAGTAGTGGATCCAGTGAACCCGAGGTCACCCAATCCAATGGATCAGGTGACCACACTACTTCTATCTAAGAAAAAGGTATGTAAGGAACTGAATCTTCACATGTTATATTTTACATCGGTTCTTGATATTTGAGATGTTAAAATCCATATATGCATGAATTAAGATGCATTGGGACAGATTTGAGAAATGAGTAAAATTGCATAATTGATGTCGAGCATCAGTATTTAAGTCTATAGTGACTGAGTCACTCACTGTGTACTGAGATCCTGTAATAGCTAAGATGTTATATCTATCGAGATGATATATAAATGTTAGTATTGATCGAGTCATGGTTCCAACCGAGTACGAGTATGTGGTAACCAAGTTGTCATGTGAAGGCTGAGATAAATGTATTCACCTAAAAATTGTACATATCATTTAATGAAGACCTAATTCGACCGTCTGAGTCTATAAAGTGAAATAGTACCACTCATTCACATTTCACCTAGCAATTTGGGAGCTTGCAAAGTGATTTTAAGGCGATTAAGAAGATAAATATGCGCTAAGTCAAGGTTGAGAAGATCTCTATAGCGTGCCATTGGAAAAATTCATGAAGGACCGTTGAAACAAGGTATTACCAAGATAATTGAACCTATAATTTAAACTGTAAATTTGGAAATATGGCATCTACTTCATTTGCAACAATTATGAAGCAAGGGAAAGAAGTTTTAAATCGTTAAAGTTTGTAACAAGTGATGCATGTAAGCCACCGAAATTCCCAACTGTACCAGAAAGCACAATGAATGGAGATCTCACGGGAGCCCTGTCATCGATTATGCCAAAGGTCTTGATAATACATGATGTGCACGCATGCTACATGTGCAAAATTGGCAAAATTAGAGATTATGAGTTGAGGTAATCTTACAATAGGTTTTTTGATAACAGAATGTTGAAGGCAGAGCATTGACACATTGCCGAGAAAGGGTTAGTGTGCGCCCTAGATTTCCCTCATAATTTCAAAGTTGAATGGATTAAGATCATCTTGAGTAGAGATCACGACATGAAAGTGTGGTTGGACAATGGGCTAGTCAAGATCACCAAGGAAATGATTCACCGAGTCACCGGTTATCTCATTCTTACTAGGAAGAAAACAATGAGATGCCAAAGTAAATAAATAATTCAAGCTGACATATTGACAATAGAGAACAAAAGATGAATGACAATCTCTATGATTACAGATTTAGAGATAGATTTTGTAGTGAGAGTTATTGCTCACAAAGTTTATCAGTCAAGCAGGATGGATAGTGTTCCTTGCATTGCAGTAGATCAGGCGAGGAAGATGGTGAAGAAAGATCATACTTATGATCTTGCCGAGCTGTAGTTGACCCATCTTGCGGAGAACCTAACATCAATCGGGAAGGCTAAGAATTCAATGTGTAAGTTCGGTTCCTTGATTGTTTATTTATTCTTCTATGTACAATTTTCCTACTATAGGAGATGTTGTATGGAGTAAGGACCGACCAATAACCCAACAAATCAATGAGTTCATTCATCAGTTAGGTGATAATTTTGATAACATTATGGAAATCTACTTTGTTAAATTCAAGAAAAAGATGAGGAAGAGAAGTAGAATTCCTGTATCCCTAGTACATAAGAACTACAATGATGTATTCTTTCTAGTGGATTCGACAATACTTATGTTCAGGCTGTTATGCCTAGGGTAGCATGGCTAAAGCTATTACCTTATGAGGTCAACATGGATGAGACATCAACAACAATAATTTCTTTACTAGCTGAGGAGACTGATAGGAATGATAAACCTTTTGGAAATTATGAATAAGCAAGGTCCAAAATAACTATTGGGTTAAAGTCTGCAACCCTTGAGAGAAAAAGAAAGAAAATAGTCAAGAATCTAGAAAAGATGCTAGGAGAAGGTGAAGAGGAAAATGCACCTCTTGAAATTACATATGGTCAAGGTAAAGATCAATCTAGCAAATCTGAAGGAAGTGATGAGGAGGAAATTGAAATTCAAAGGAAGGGAAAGGAGGTATTGGTTGTCGAGCCTAGTAAAAGGAAGGTACAGAAATAAAATCCAACTCCTCCTTCAACACTTAGATTGAGAACCAAGGCAACTTTAACTGCCATAGCTTTCGAGCCCCAAATAAAAATGCCAGCAAAGAAAACAGAAGGAAAAGGGTTAGGTAAAATAAAACAAGTACAAACTAAAGTTGTTCCAAGTCATCCTAAGAAGAAATTGAGAAGGAAATTAGTATTGCAAAAGGATGATGATGAAGAAGAAATGATTGAAATAGATGATAATACCAAATTGGAAGTGGCATCACATAGACATCCAACTAGTGTGGATGAAATATGCCAAAACATCAAGAGCACAACATGATTAGTGGAATTCAAATTTATCAAATTTGAGAAACTAAGCAGAGATGACAAAGATAAGATTGAAGAGGCAATGTTAGAAATGCTATGGACATTCAAGATGACACCTATAGAGATAGGGAATTTGATCCTGGAAGAAAGTTTTACCAAGATTGATCATAAATTGTAGTATGCCATTATGACCAAGAGACAGATAAGGGAAGGAACTTTAGCTCAGATTATGCCTGAACTAACACCTTAGCAAATATGAAAATTTATGGTAGAGCACAGAAAAAGATTCATACCTAAGCTAAGAGCTTATTCTATTTTGGAGCATAAAGTTGATGAAGTTGTCGAACAGAGAAAAAGGATGTGGAAGATCATTTTTGGATTATTAAATGATAAGATACCATAAAAGGGTGAAGGTACATCCAGCCAGGTAGAACTGGATAATAAAGAAGATATTGATGAGCCTTAGAATATCGAGGAAGAAGAAGGACATAAGGTAGAAGTGAGTGCATCACATGATGTGATCACTATTGAGGATATCCCTGAGGATACACAAGTTAACATCAATGCATTGATTGAGGAAGAAATAAAGAACCAAATTCTTAAGAAGGTAGCCTTAGATCCCTTTCTATCGAGTACCAATCCCATTCTCATCCAAGTACATGACTATACAAGGATTTAGGGTACATAAACTATTGATAGTGAACCTTCAAGCTCCCACATAGTCACAGTTGAACAACAAGTCTCACAAAGTATGAGTGCTAAGAAACAGGACAAGCCGTCAATAACAACAAATAATGCACCTGTCGAGGAAGATAGTAAAGGACAAGGAGAGGAGAAATTAAAAGATCAAGCATACAAATTTACAATAGTAATCATATGACTTCATATGGAGGAAAACAAGAAGATTGAGGAGGAAACAACTAAGGAGCATGCAGAGCCCAAGGACCAAGAGGCTATCCAAGCCTTAGTATAGATGCCAAGTGGCAATACACCCAAGAAGAAAGTTCATAAGAAAAAGGAAAAGTATCCTAGCACATAGGTTACATTAGATGAAGTTATAGTGATTCCAAAGTGGAACACTAATAAATTGACATATGAGAAAATGAAAATATTGCAAGGTCTCTTGAAGGAGAAGAGAAAGCAAGAGGAACTATGGAGAGAACATCAACAAAAGCAAGTACTGCATGAAATAAAAGGTATATTTGTAGAGGCTTTTGACTTAGATGATGTGAATGAAATTTCACCTATATTGGAACAATTGGTTCATAATGTTAAGAAGGTGAAAAATGATGAAAATGAAGCCAATGAAAAGCTTATGTAGTGGTGAGAAAGAAAGTTTGAGACAAAGGTACTTGAAAAGGTCTCAACTGAGATAGAAATCAAACTGGTCAAACTTTCTGCCTTAGTGAATAATTTAGAAGAGGTTGTACAGAATGTCTATTCTTTGTACAAGAAATTTTTTAATGTAGAAACCTTCACTAAGGATAATCAAGATTTGATTGATAATATACAACTAGACTTGAAGTCTACTGGTCATTCATTGAGCATGGATGCAATCTCCAACTCTATTCATTTCACATAGTTACTTCATGCACAAGGGAGATTATCCAAGTTGATGGCTAATGATGGGAGAATAAGAGCCAAACTAATCTCCATATAGACAATGTTAACACCTCATCTAGAGGTTATGTAGAAAGAATTGGCATCAAAAAATGAGTTAGTACAAAGAGATCCTCATCTCTCTAATGCCGAGAGTTTGGTTGATCTAGTTGCCTAGCTAGAAACCAAGATACAGGTTTTGGAGTCTGTAAGGTCTGGATGGAAAAATGCCTTAGCAATGATTATGCAGCTCCACAAACCATTTTTGGATAAGTATTTTCTTACCCCTACACCCCAGCAACTTCAAGTGACAAAAAAAGGGGGAAATAGTAAGATCAGTCATGATAAAGTGAGGAATGTATATACAGTGATCATCGAAGAAGAGATATACAAAGGCATGACATACTATAGTGTAATGTAAATATATATTCAGCGTATGTCAAGAGTCATGTATATATATGTAACATCTTTTGAAGGTCGAGTCAAAGTCTTAGGGAGAGTACTCAAAACTACTAAGTACTATTTTGCAATGTAAAAGTCATGACAAAGTGTTTTTGCCACTAATGTCAAAGGGGGAGATTGTTGATCCCTATGTTATGTTATCTATTAGTGTCTAACACTTAGTCATTTTCAAGGAAATGTTGGTTGGTCATCACTGCGACCGAGCCATCTTGTAATGGCCATGTAATGTTTAGACTTGTATTTTGTATAGTTACTGAGAAGTAGTTACTACCGAGCAAATTAGAGGTCGCTGAGTACTTTAGTAGTCACCGAGTAGTTTATGCTGAGTTGTATAGAATAGTTAGTGTCAAGCACTAGTATATGAAGAATAGTAATTTTCAAGCATCAGAGACTTTATATGCTGAGCAAGCTAGTTTTGACATATGTGTTTGTTATGGCGCAAACACCAAGGTAAACCATTTTGGATGACTTATATGCATGATTTAAGGATTGTTGAGTGGATCAAGGAGATGATTAGGTTTTTTAATTATTATTTTTAATCCCTTTGCAAGCCATATAACCTATTAGAAAAAGGGAATGCTTAAGCGACAGAAGTAATTAATCTAGATTGTTGATCTTGATCTAGAAGATTGATCAGATGTTTATATAAGGAGATATCAAAACCCTAAATGTTGTAAGAGAAAAGAGACACAAAGAAGATCTCTTGTATGTAGAACATAGTAGTGTTTTGATTCATATAGGTAGAGATCAGGTAGAGTGACGAGCAAAGCAGTGAAGGACAAAATAGAGCTATATTTAATTTTGGAGATCAAACAAGTATTGGAAGGAGAAGATTTTTTATTAGCATTTACAAATGCAAAATGAAGGATCAGGTACTGATACATTTTAGCAGGTGAATTAGGGTAAATCTCTTAACAGAGTGGTCCTCATAGGCCTTTATAAATCTCTTAACCGAGTGCTTACTTAGCTGTATGTTTCAAATCCTTTAATCAATGTAGATTGTATAAGTCTGTAAGCTCTTAAAAGAGCAGACCCCTCATAGGGTAGATCATCTAAAGTGATCAAATATTGTAGCCCTAACATGCACACTTTATACTACACTAGTGAAGATTTGTGGGTGTCATCCCCACCCCATTTTTACCTTTCAAGGGTTTCTGGGTAACCAAGATTTATGTGTTATGTGTTTCATTTGATGGATGTGATTAGAATGTTAGTTTCATTTCACTATTGAAATCTATGTTTATGATATGCATGTAGAATTAGTTTTAAAGATGAGAAGTATTGGAGATAAATGATTGGATTTGGGTACAAGGTCAAATTCGAGGTTGATCCTGACTAGGTCAGGATCGAGATCAAACCTAACTAGGTCAAGATTGAGGTCAAACCTGACTAGGTCAGGTCCAACCTTGATTTTTCCCCCCTCATTCAAATTTACAGAATCTTTGATTTTCGGGCATCGGGCTGTCGGGATATTTATTTTCCTGCCTTCGAGTTAACCATTTCGGGTTTCGGGATGGTAAATCCTCTAATTGCATTTAATCTAGGTATATTTTCTAAAGGTTAGGACCTAATTGGGATTTAATTCTCCAAGGTGGCCCCTCTAGAGGATTATGCCCTAGTTCACTATAAAAGGAGGCCTTCCTCTCTCATTTTCACATCAAGTTTTTCAAGCTCAAGCACTCTCAAGAAAGGTGATTGATCCAACATCCATTCTCCACATCTCTTCATCAAGTTTTGTGAGCAAGAAGGTTTCAAGCAAGCAAGGAATGGTGAAGATGTAAGATAGCAAGAGGATGATATAGGAGATCAAGCCATTGTTGACATCAAGCATCTTTGTGAACACATATTTGGAGCAAGAGAGATCCTTTCTTCCTTGATCCACCATCATCAACTTTCAAGCATTCAAAGATTCAATCATGGGGTAACAATTACAGATTGTGAGTTTGGTAGAAGTACTTTAGCCTTGGGGGCTTGGTATGCTTTTCTATCTCATTCAAATCTATGCATTGTTATTTCATACACATTCATGCTAGGGTTTTGATCTAGAGGATTAGATCTTGGCATTACACTTTCAATACATACTCACACACATTCTATTTCAATTGGCTATTCGTGGAGGTGGAGACCACCAAAATGGGGGTTTGACTAAGGCAAAACCCTATATAGCCACCCCAAAACCCCCCTTTTTTAGATATCTACAGTCGCTGTTTGGGGACTCAGAGGACAGATTTGAGTACCCTTTTTGCCAAACTTTCAGGATTTGCGAACAAATTTAGAATTGGGCTTCAGAATAAAAATGTGGTATTTGACCTTTTATGAGGGTCAAACTCAACCTGCTACCGGAAAGATGAAACTTTTTTGGGTTTTCTTTGTCTCGGCTTTCTGATCACAAATCTGGTCGCAGAATCTTCTGAAACCTCATGCAGACTTCAGAAAATAGGTATTTCCAAATCAATTTCATAATGAGGTATGTATCTTGACCTAATTAATTTCCAAGTATTTCCAGATTTACTTATGCTATGCCAATTCCAATTTCAATTCAAATGAATAAGTGTTGAATGTTAGGTACATTACTAAGCTTCCATTTTTCCACTATTCATTTTGGTGAACCCGTTTACGAAAACTCTTTCTTTTATGGTGTTAGATTTAAATCTTGTATGCTTATAAGATTATATTTCTTTCTTGCATTTATATTTCAAAAATACAAAAAAATTACAAAATTCCTTTAAAAATACAAATATTTACATTTTCATGCTTTTAGTGCTTTCTTTGTATTCAACATGTATGATTTTTGTTTTGAGTACTTTGATGAGGCTTTTATTGTACAAGAGGATAGATTTCCTAATGAGGTACATGGTAGTGAGGATGAAAATGGTTCGAATATGATCTCCATGGATCCTATTCCTATTTCACTCTCCTCCACAACCTCTCCAATTGGCCTTTACCATAGGGTGTGTGCATGGTTACCTTCATGTCCCACTATTTGCAACATTGATAAACCTAAAATGATATATCCTACACCTTTGATGATGGTAAAAGGATGTCCTCCTATAACCATTAAGGGTAAACCTAGAGATCCTTTTGATTTCTTTGATAATACTGATTCCATTTCACATGCTTATTGCACACAGAATAACCCTCAACCTACTATTCCAGTTTCTTTACCTCCTTCTCAACCTATGCTTCCTCAAGCACCTAGGTATCCATCTACCTTTAAGGAGTACAACTTAGTTGACCAATTACGTGCTACTCCTGCTAAGATATCTTTATGGGAATTACTTCAAACTTCCCCGACATATCATGAGGCATTGCAAAAAGCTTTATCTACTCTTCCTGCTTCGCCTCCTAATCAAGAGAATATTCATTTTATTTTGGATTCTATGCATACTATGCCTTTTGTACCTCCTATTGTGTTTTCTGATAATGACTTACCTTCCCTAGAAATGCAGAATCAATATGATGCTCTTATGGTGGCTGTCTCTATTAATCAGAGTATCATTCGAAGAACCTTAATTGATAATGGATCTGGACTTAATGTTTGTAGCATGGATATGCTCAAGGCAATTAAGGCTGATCTATCTCCTATTCAACTTGATAATGTTCCTATATTTGGATTTGACAATATCATGAAAAGAACTTTGGGCATTATTACCTTACCTGTTAAAGTTGGTCCAGTTATTCTAAATACTCCTATTCATGTTATGCCTGGACCTCTCAATTATAATCTTCTTTTAGGAAGATCATGGTTACATACTATGCATGTAGTTCTTTCTACTCTTCATCGCAAGGTTAGGTTCATCTATAATAACTTAATGGATACATTACATGCGGATGATGCCCCGAATCCTTGCTTAAATGCTGAATATGCCAAGAACTCTGAACCTATTCAAACTAGTAAAGAGATTGAAAAACAATCGGAGATACAACAACCTAAGATAAAACAACCTGAGATTCAACAACAAGAAGCCTCATCTTCTTCTTCTTTGAATGAGGATGATTGGGGGACATTGGATTTTAATCCTACGTTTATTGGAGAATACAAGGTTTTTGATTTGGAATTCATGAAGCAATAGAATGAATTTGAGAAATTTTTTTTAATTTCTTCACCACTTTCTGAAGAATTAAAAAGTAATTTTGTTTCCGCTTCGATTAATGAAACGCTTGACACTATAAAGCCTGATTATTATGACATTGTGACATATGCTGCTCCTTGGACTCCTTCTAACATGACTGATCGATATGGTCCTGGTTATCATTTGCTTAAGAAATCAGGATTTAATGGGAAAGGATGTGGTAAACACGAACAAGGTATACAAGTACCTTTGGATAATGAACTTTATGATCATACATATGGATTAGGATTCAATCCTTATAGACAACCATCGACTTTTCCTCTTAATGTTAATCATATTTGCAGTGGACAATTGAAGTTGGTTAACCCATTACTTATTGACCTTAATCAATCCTCTTCTTTGGATATTTTTCCTAAAGATGAAGCCTTAATGAAATTTTTAGGAATTTATGAAGATTTACCTAAGTTCCATCACAAACAAGGAAAGCCTTTTTGTTTAAAAACAAATGCTTATTTTGGAGAACATGAAGAACATGATATTCTCCCTTTACCAATGGATTCTCCGGTAAGAAGTGATTTGTTAATTACTAAAACCATTGATATTCAAGTGGATGAAAATAATTCTGAAAGGATAATAAAAATTGGGAAATGTTTGAATCAGGATGAATGTGATCACTTGGTTTCCCTTTTGCTTGAATTTAAGGATATATTTGCTTGGACATATTCCGATAGGCCAGGTATAGATTCTAAGATTGTTACCCATAACATTGTTTTAAAGCCAAATATGAAGCCTGTCAAACAAAAAATTCAAAAGATGAATCCAAGAATTGCTTTATTAGTCAAAGGAGAAATTGAAAAATTATTGGATTCTGGATTTATCCATTCTATAGATTATTTAGATTGGATTTCAAACATTTTGCCTATATCAAAAGGAGAAAATAAGATAAGGATGTACACTGATTTTAGAGATTTAAATAAGGCATCCTTGAAGGATGATTTCCCGCTACCTAATATTGATATGATTGTGGATTCAACAGTAGGCCATGCCTTGTTATCTTTTATTGATGGTTTTTTGGGATACAATCAAATCTTTATCCCCCCTGAAGATCAATTTAAGACTGCATTTATAACACCTTAGGGAACCTTTTGTTGGGTCATGATGCCCTTTGGATTGAAAAATGCAGGAGCAACTTATCAACGGGCTATGACTTTGATTTTTCATGATTACATTCATAAGATCCTTGAAGATTATGTGGATGACATCTTGGCAAAATCTATCCAAAGAGAAGATCATGTTACTATTTTACAACAGATATTTGAAATGATTAGAAGTTATAATATGAGATTGAATCCTAAGAAATGTGTCTTTGGAGTTGATTCCGGTAAATTATTAGGATTTATAATCTCTAAGTGAGGCATTGAAGTAGATACTAAAAAAATTGAAGCTATTGTTAATATGCCTCCGCCTAAAAATATTTCCCACTTACGAAGCTTACAAGGAAAAATACAAGCTATTTGTCGCTTTATTTCTAATTTAGTGGACTGAACTATTCCTTTTACTTCCTTGCTTAGAAAGGATACCACTTTCTCTTGGAATGAGGAGTGTAAACAAACTTTTGAGCAATTTAAGGAGTATCTCGCAAATCCTCCTATTTTGCAACCTACAAATTTTGATAAACCATTTCAATTATACACTTCAGCGACTCAACAGGCCTTGAGTGCGTTGTTAGCTCAAATTGATGATAATGATAAAGAAAGACCTGTGTATTACATTAGTCAAACTTTACTTGCTTATGAAACATGATATACAAATTTAGAAAGATAATATCTCGCCGTAGTTTATGCATGTTAGAAACTCAGGCATTATTTGATAAATGTTGAAGTTAATGTGATTGTTAAGTTCGATCCTTTGAAACATCTTTTCTCACAAATTGATCTCTCAGGCCGGTTGGCAAAATGGGTGATGTTGCTTATAGAATTTGATCTTAATTTTATTTCTCAAAAATCTATTAAGGGACAAGCATTGATAGATTATCTAGCTGAAGCTCCTTGTCCTTACCTAGATGAAAGTTCTACTCCTATAGAATTTCCTGATGATAACACTTTAACTCTTCAACAGGAGGATATTTGGGAATTATATTTTGATGGGTCTAAATGTAAGATAGGTTTTGGTGTGGGTATCATCTTGATTCCCCCTACAAAAAAACCCATCCCTTTATCATATAAATTAACCTTCCCTTGCACTAATAACATTGCAGAGTATGAAGCTCTTATAGCTGGACTACGAGCAGCTTCATCCCTCAATATCAAACATTTACATATATATGGAGATTCTCAACTAATAATTGAACATATTAAAGGAGGATATCAGACTAAAAATGCTAAAATGACACAATATAGAGATTTAGCTCTTGATGTGCTTTCACAATTCTCCTCTTATATGATTCAGACTTTACCTAGAAAGGACAATCGACATGCGGACACCATGGCCAGTGCAGCTTCCCTGGTTTGTCTAGAGAACAATGCAGAAAACTTTCAATTTACTATACAAACTCTTAAAAGCCCTGCAATTTTTGATAAGTTTACCATTGACTATTTTAACTTGTATTCAGATGAATGGTATTCACATATTTTTCATTTTTTGAAAGATGGTACTTTTCCTAAATCAGCAACAAGGAACATGCGTAATCGTATTAGGAAACTTGCAGCAAGGTACATCATTTTAGGAGACACGCTTTACAAATGTTCTTATGAGGGATTATTATTACAATGTCTTAATAGAACTAAAATTCCTGTCGCTCTAGTAGAGGCTCATTCCGGTTCTTGTGGGGGACATTTTGGTGGAAAATCCTTGGTTAATAAATTACTTCGAATGGGATATTATTGGCAAACAATGGAACAAGATTCTTTCATGTTTGTTAAAAAATGTCCTCAATGTCAACAACATAGTAATTTGATTCATGCTCCTGCTCATGAGCTTCGTAATCAAGTTTCTCCATGGCCTTTTAGTATTTGGGATTTTGACCTTATTGGAAAAATCTCACTGACTTCTTCTCAAGGACATACTTACATTCACACCGCTACAGATTACTTTACGAAGTGGGCTGAAGCTATTCCTCTTCGTTCAACAATGACATATGTTATTTGTGATTTCATCCTTAATAATATTATAACAAGATTTGGTATCCCTTCGATGATAATTTTGGATAATGAAACATCTTTTAAAAACAAAGAAGTTAAGAAATTCTTGGAGAAATATAGGATTCAACATTGATTTTCAACTCCTTACTATCCTCAATCTAATGGACAAGCCGAAGCATCAAATAAAATTATTGAACAAATTTTGAGAAAAATAGTTAGTAAGCATGTGAAAGATTGGCATACTCAACTGACTTATGCTTTATGGGCCTATAGGACTAGTGTTTGTACCGCCACGAGTACTTCTCCTTATAACCTTGTCTATGGTATTGATGCTATTATGCCTTTGGAACTTGAAATACCTTCTTTATGAATTTCGTTTCATGGGATAATTGATAAAGATACTTTTCATGAACAACGCTTGCAAGAATTAGAAATGTTGGATGAACAACGAATACATGCATTAGAACATATAAAAGCTTATCATAAATTTGTTCAGAAACAATACAATCATAAAGTAATTGAACGAACATTTGCGGTTGGTGATTTAGTCCTTTATGAGAATCAATGGAATGTGAATGTTTTACTGAGCGAAAAAGGAAAATTTAGCCCTAATTGGCTTGGACCTTTTGTTGTTATTGAAGACTTTGGTTCAGGTGCTTACAAACTTGCTGATATGGATGGTGTTTCTTTAAAGGAACCCATTAATATTATGCATCTTAAACATTATTACCCTTAATCTCATTTGTTCCATTTGCATTTATGTATTCCTTATAAAAAAAATTATTTTATAGGTTATGTAGTTTTAGTAAAAATTATATATTGAATATGTTTGTGCACTTTCTATCCTTTCTTTCTTTCTATTAAGTTTGATAGTAATCAAACATAGAACTAATTAGTAGAGAAAGTTTTTCATTCGTCAAAATAATAAGTTTTCAAAAGTTCTGATACATATGTGGCCAATGGCACTATCTATCATTATGTCTATCACTATGTCACTCTAATGGCTGATGACTCCCAGATCTCTCTGCTCTGTGATGGGAAGATGAAGATTTGTGTGTCCGTGTATGGCTCCTGGATATGCTCATACCCTGTACACATCCTTAGAGACTCTGTACCTCTGCCATCAGTTTCTCTTCCCTTTCTCTACACATTCTCAGCTCTCGCTGGATACATACAAAGATGTCGGCATGTATGCCGGGATCTCTATGACCAATGGAAGACTCTCGCTCATCAACTGGTAGTTGGTAGGATATAATGACATCCTTGAGAATCTCAGATACAAAGCTCCTCCACTCCGCTATGCTAGCTGTAGAAAGAAACAAAATTCTATCAGTCTAGTATCTTGTCTATTCAAATCATATATTCAACCAAATTTCAATCAAGTTCATACCTGGGTCTCCCTCCTGGACGTCACTAAAGTGCCTAGATGGTGGGGGCATGGAGTGACTACTCTCTCCATGCTCGCTATATCTTGGTCTCGGTGGTGGTGTCTCTGTGTGGGGCCGTGGGGGCCGTCATGATCCCAGTGGTGATGCGTGAGTAATAGGTATATCTATACCGGTATCACCACTTGGGGGCATGCCCTCGGCCCTCTCTATTCTCTCCTCCTCCTCCATGGGATCCTCCTCGAAGATGTGCTCCTCCTCATCTCTGATATCCTCATCCTCCTCAGTGGCTCCACTATCCCGGTGTGTCCCCTCTACAAATCTTGGATCACCTATAGGATAATCCTCGGGAAAGATAGAATGGGTCCCTTCTAAACTCCAGTACCTGATGTAATCTTGGCTCATGCTTGAATAGGCTACATTTGATGGTACGTCTATATCCTCTGTCTCCTCTGTATCACTATCCTCTGTCTACTATCGATGGTCGATGAATGGCGTCGGGTCTCTTATAGTATCTCATTAGATGAACATAGCGAGGTACTACCTTAGGGACTCCTTATAACAGGTCAAACTATCTCATCACCCGATCATAATAGTAGGGCATCACTATATGACTCTGATGACCCTCTAGCAGCTTACACTGCTGTGAATGTCTCATTTGGAATCATGTATTAGGCCACTTTGTCATCTGGTAGTAGGGTCTCCATATCACATCGGTGCTGGCAATACAGTCTAGATGTACTCTCCAATAGAGCATATCCCCAAACTACCAAACATCTCTCAAAGGATATGCGAAGGCTCTCACTGTGCTCACATCTACCATCACGGGAACTCCCTATGGACATGTACATGTGAAATGCTCAAAAATCCATATCTGCAGAACTGTACATGTCGATAGACTCTCTCACTGATATCTCACTAACTGACCTAGCACATGGTATAGTTGAGCTAGCATGCTACTACCCCATGAGAATACGATCCTCTCTCTCTCCATCCTCCGTATGAGATGTGTCAAAGGTGAACAAAATATGGTATCCTTTGAGTTGGGTAACACAACTAGGGCTACTATACATAACATCACCTTCCGTACTAACGGTGTACGACCTGATAGTATGAAAGATAGTAGGATCTGATCTGACCGGGTCCACATCACTGGACGCACTCTTGTACAATACTCTGTGTCTACATGGATCTCCTCAAAACCATGCTATGCTTTAGGTCTAATGGTCTCCCCTTAGACTGGAAGCCATAGGATCCTGTAGACATCCTCTAAGGTCACTGTGATCTCGCCAGAGGGAAGATGGAAGGAGCATGTATCCTCATCCCGCCTCTCTATCAGAGCTGATAGCATGGTTCGGTGTAGTCTGAGCTATGGAAGGAATGATACCCAGTACAGTCCCACATCCCTCAGTAACTGCATCTCCTCATCATCAAGCTTGGACAGTCTCTCCTTGACTTTCACTAGCAACTCCCCAAAAGGATGCTCTCAGAAGCAGACTAGGTCCTACAAGCACAAACAAAGATCATATCAGTCATCTGTATCATCAAATCTGCAAAACTAACTAAACTAGGTCAAAGTTGACCTTAGTTAGGTTAATGTTGACCTTACTAGGTCAATGTTGACTTTACTGGGTCAGGGTCGACCTTTTTGGGTCAAGGTCGACCTCATCAAAAAATTGACAAAAACCCCTCTGGTTAATGTCGACTTTCATGGGTCAAAGTTGACCTAGATGGGTCAATGTTGACCTAAATGGGTTAGGGTCGACCTAAAGGGGGCAAAATTGACCTGACCTATAAAAAATAAGAGTTTGGAAAGTACAAAAGAGCATAACAGTAAACTCACCTCAGGTAGTGGCCGTTTGGTAGCCAGGCTGTGTCTCAACGTCTCCAGGCGTGTCGCTCAAAGTTCCTCTCTTCTCGGCATCTTGCTTCCTTATTTTGAATCTAAGAATGGTAAGAATGAGTAAGTATTTCTCTCTTTTACTTATTTATAAGTTTGAATTAGGGTTTTACTAGGGTTTCCTTAGGGTAAACTCAGATTCCTTATTCTTATGCATTTAGACAGACATTCACTCTTTTCATCATAACTTGAGTTTGGTAGCTTCCTTTTTAGTGTCGTTTATGGCATTGGAATCATGATTCAGATACCTAACTCTTTGAATCAATTTAGGAAGGTTAGGAATCCTTCTAATTGGTTTAGGAAAGGACTTTTCAACACTTTGCATATCTAGTATATAGAGTTTTTCTTATCACCCTGTTTCACCCTTCCAAAATAGAAAGCCAAAACAGGGGGGGCATAAGGGGATCTATACACTTCTCAAATAATAATATAGTAAGCTTTAGTTGATTTATGGATTTCCATTAACCTTGTGTGTTGCAGGTTCTAACATTTTTCTGCAGGATCTTTACATCGAGGACTTAGCTATATCCTTTTTATTTACTATGATGTTTTCTTACTTTAGCTTGCATATTCATGTAGTGTCATATCTAAGCTAAAGTGGGGGCTAAATGTATCATCTTAAAATGGAAGCACTTTCATCTTGATAGGTTTAACACCCTCTTTTTGTACATTTATCATGATAGACTTGCATTTAGGATGCATTTTGCACTTATCTTCTTCATTCTAGGTGAAATTAGGGTTAGGATCCCGTGGATTCTCCTAATTTTCCCTCTTCCATGGCTCTATTTTCTAGGTAGGACTTAGAAATAGGTCCTCCTAGCTTTCATCACAGTCATCATAGGATTTTATGCCTATCCCAGGTATTCTGTCCTGATCTGATATCATTTCTAGGTCTCTGGGCATCCCCGGGACCTCCTTTCTTGATGCTGATTGGATTTGGGTACAGGGTCAAATTTGAGGTTGATCCTGACTAGGTCAGGATCAAGGTTGAACTTGAATAGGTCAAGATCGAGGTCGAATCTGACTAGGTCAGGTCCAACCTTGATTTTTCCCCCCTCATTCAATTTTCCAGAATCTTTGATTTTTGGGCATCGGGCTTTCAGGATATTTATTTTCCCACCTCCGAGTTAACCATTTTGGGTTTCAGGATGGTAAATCCTCTAATTGCATTTAATCTAGGTATATTTTCTAAAGGTTAGGACCTAATTAGGATTTAATTCTCCAAGGTGGCCCCTCTAGAGGATTGTGCCCTAGTTCACTATAAAAGGAGGCCTCCCTCTCTCATTTTCACATCAAGTTTTTCAAGCTCAAGCACTCTCAAGCAAGGTGACTGATCCAACATCCATTCTCCACATCTCTCCATCAATTTTTGTGAGCAAGAAGGTTTCAAGAAAGAAAGGAATGGTGAAGATGTAAGATAGCAAGAGGATGATATAGGAGATCAAGCCATTGTTGACATCAAGCATCTTTATGAACACATATTTGGAGCAAGATAGATCCTTTCTTCCTTGATCCACCATCATCAACTTTCAAACATTCAAATATTCAATCATGGGGTAACAATTATAGATTGTGAGTTTGGTAGAAGTACTTTAGCCTTGGGGGCTTGGTATGCTTTTCTATCTCATTCAAATCTATGCATTGTTATTTCATACACATTCATGCTAGGGTTTTGATCTAGAGGATTAGATCTTGGCATTACACTTTCAATACATACACACACACATTCTATTTCAATCAGATATTCGTGGAGGTGGAGACCACAAAATGGGGGTTTGACTAAGGCAAAACCCTATATAGCCACCCCAAAACCCCCTTTTTCAGATATCTATAGTCACTGTTTCAGGAATGAGAGGACAGATTTGAGTACCCTTTTCGCTGAACTTTTGGGATCTGTGAACAAATTTAGAATCGGGCTTCAGAATAAAAATGTGGTATTTGACCTTTTATGAGGGTCAAACTCGACCTGCTATCGGAAAGATGAAACTTTTCTGGGTTTTCTCTGTCTCGGCTTTCTGATGACAGATTTGGTTGCAGAATCTTCTGAAACCTCATGCAAACTTTAGAAAACAAATATTTCCAAATCAATTTCATAATGAGGTATGTATCTTGACCTAATTAATTTCCAAGTATTTCCAGATTTACTTATGCTATGCCAATTCCAATTTCAATTCAAATGAATAAGTGTTGAATGTTAGGTACATTACTAAGCTTCCATTTTTCCACTATTCAAGAACAACCTCTTATTGTGGACCTTAGTAAGCCTGTGGTTACTCCTAAAGTCATTCATCCCACTTTGGTTCCCTTCAAGCTCTACCAAGGTCAACCCTCTTCACAAAGATAAAATGAAGGCCCTTGGCATGAACATTGTTGTTGTATTTGAAGATTCTGAGTCCTTGTAGTCCACTGAATCTGATTGGTCCTAACAAATTCCCCCATTAATACTAAAGGTCTTATTCATAAACCCCTTTCCCCTACTAAGAACAAAAGGTACCTAGATGACCGTGAGGTCCCACTCAATGTTTCCCTACCCCGCTCGAAAAACCCTACTCTTGAGGAGGATCCACTTGAGTATCCCCTCATCGTGAGTAGGGTGGACAAGATTTGTCTTCTCTATAACAAGAAAAATGCTATAATGAAATGTTTGATTGCCCAACTTGACACTACGAGAAAGAAAATTAATAGGCTAGAGGCTACTGTTGAGGTTGAAGTCAAAGCTAGCGATTGGTCCAACACGAATATGGACACTAGTGTTTGGGAAGTTCTTGAGGAGATAGCTCAAAAGTTGGACAACTGGAGTATAATGCAGGAACGAATTCGTGTGTTAAAAGAGATCATCCCTTTTGACAAGGAGAAACAAGACATGATAAGAGTGTTGGGGAATGTAAAAGCTAATCAAAACCAAATAAAAAAGAAGCTAGTCGAGGTTGTTAAATTTAGTAAATACATAATGGATAGGAAGGCCTCCTCTTTTAATACCCTATAGAAAGAGCTAGAGTACCATAAGTCCAAAAGAAGGAAGAAGAGGAGGCCTAGATGACAACCACCCAACCAATGAAAGAGGGACTTGGTATGATGATAGAGGGACCTACTATGGAGTGTCAGGCCAACAAGTCCTCTTTTCTAGACACTCTTAAAGAGGTTAATGAGAAATGGAAGGAAGTTCAACTTCCTAATATTTAGTTTTGTGTCTTTAGTCTTTGGACTTTATTTAGTTTAGTTGTTGGTTTTTTCTACAGTTAATTTGATGGTCATTTTGTTTCTGGACTTTGTTTTGAATTCACTGCTCATGAATTCCTCTCGAATTTTCTTTATGACTTGATGCTTTTTTTGCTAGGTTCGGACCCTCCCCCATTTGAACTTAATCAGAACCAATTTTATTGTTTCTAAGAAGAGTTTCTATTATTTCTCAAAATTTTTAATTTAATTTTAAAACATAATTTATTTTACTTTTTGACTAACAATTTAAATATAAGTATTCATGTTTCATATAACCTATCCACTCTTTTTTTATTCATTCAATATTTTATTGAATATTAATAAATATTCATTAACCACTTTTATTATTCTTTATAACTACTTTTTATTATTTCTCTTTTTAAATTATTTTTTGATTAATTCAAATTTAACTTTATGGCATAATTACTATATAAACAATCCTTTCATATAATGTCTATCAAAGCATTCACAATGTTCTTAAAAAAGGAATGACATTATTTTTATGTTGAAGGCGTATATTATTTGAAATTGAGGACTAGATTGTTTCATCCAATGGTTGCTAATCTTGTAGAGAGAAGTAAGACCATTGAAAGAGTCTAAATCGTTGATTTCTTTTGGCCACTTTACACATATTTGGCTTTATATTCACAAAGAAAGAAAATGTGGTGTACAAGATATTTGTGTTGATTAAATGGTGAAATAAAATGCAGAGACGATTGTCATTCTATGACATGCTCCTTTATGATAGCACAAGAACAACAAGCACATAGAGGGTTTCAAATGCAGATTCTTCAAATCACCATATATTCATCTTTGATCTATCCTTTGGGAGCACCTATTCCATGGAAAATTGTGCCTCTTCCACCAAAGATGTATTCCACAAAGGTTGCATCCTTCTTGTCGCTGAACACAATACATATTTGTCTTACAATGATTTAATTTTTTTTGGACAAATTGAGGTCCTTTTGAAGAAAGAGCTTCAGGCATGGAGATCTAAATTGCTGGAGTCAAAATCAAGCTTTTGGACAAGGTCAAGCTCCAATAGCTCTGAAGCTTCACAAAAAAGTATCAATTACTCAACCTTGTAGAAGGGTTTGAGGGATACAAATTCAACCACAATGAGCAATAAATCAAAAGCTATAGAAAACTAGAGTGCATTCTCATTTGGCTCAAGAAGTAAAAAATGTAAATTTAAAATTCAGTAAATTTGGCCTTAGATCCCAACAATTGTGGAGCAGGATGTGTGCTTGCAACCCTACAAGTTATATGAAGGGCTTGAAGCTTGGCTTAAATTTGATGATCATATGAGTGTATTTTTAATTTCTTAACAATACAACCAATGTTTATGGGAAACCATATCAAATGATTGGTACAATTTTGATGTTTCCTATGAAAAAATAAAAGTGTAGCAGAATAGCATGTTGATGTGTATATGATTTGAAATGATGGATTTGTAAATACACAATGGTTATCAAATTTTTGTCTATGCCAAATTGTTGTGGTTTTGTTCCTGTCATATATATTCCACTTCAAACATTACAATGACATAGCAACAAACCCGTGTAGTCTTTCATACACTAATCATTTCTTTGGGGAACTGGAATGGAATTAGTTTATAGGATGTATGAGGAATTGTAATATATATAATAACAATTTAACAACACTTAATTAATTGAATATATGTTTTTTGTGATATGGGAGCCACCAAAAGGTTAGAACAGGGAAAAATTAGAAGGTGACTCCCCTCAGAAGCAATTTCCCATCAAAAAGAAATGTTAGGAATGTATTGAATAACTAATGACTAAAAAAAAATGATTGATTTTAAAATTCTAAAAAAGTTTTAAAAGAACACATCCAGTGTTCCCTTTGACGTATCTTTGACGTACCCATTGCACACCAAGATGCAATTATTACTAGATAAAAATCAAAATAACATATTAGATTCAACTTTGCCTAAAAATGGGAAATGTTGTGATTAAGTAGGACACAACGCTGTCATTGGGACCCACTGTCAACTTGATCTCATTTACCATTCTTTAGGTACATGTTCGTCATGATTCGCAACTTAATGATGAATCTACTCCTACATACGACACTAGTGCATGAATGGTACAATGAGCAATCTGATATTGAAAAGTTACATATTATTGTGTAAGAATCTATTTTAATTAGGTTCTCTGCATAAATGTGGATACAATTGGACGAGTTCCTGTCTTTATTTATCTTGTCTAACTTTTACGATACTTAAAATGTCTCATTTGACAGCCAGAAAACTTTCCCTTCTTTCCCAATTCAATGGACGGGCCCAGAGACAAACAAAGAAAACAGCATAAAAAAACCATTGTGAGCTTAAAACTAGGGGTAAACCCACAGCGGGACGTAGTTTTTGGTCTCCAATTGCATAAAGAGTATCCAGACCATATTTTCCACTGCATATATTTCACTTACTTCTTAACACTCTTACTCATATTCTCAATTCTCATATTCTCATTTCTCTGAGACATAACAGAGGTCTTTGGTTTTCAGTTTTTTTGATTTCTTCAGTCTTACAATGGAGAGTGTCTTATGGGATGTTGGATTTTCCCTTCCTTTTCTTCTCTTGATGGTAATGCTTGTTATGTATGCTTTTGTTGTGGGGTTGGAGAATGTACTGAGTTGCAGGACTGTTCTTCTTCCAGATAGCTGTCTGCAGTTTGCCTGGGAGAAAGATAATGTTGCAGGTGCATGATATTTAGTTGTAATTGGGTTTTTTCATGAAAGAGGTCAGTTGTAACAAAGAGAGAGAATTGGGTATTGATTTTGTGGTGGGTTGCAAGGAAAGGAAATTGAGTATTGGTTGTATGAAGAGCTGCCATGTAACAAGTACAGACGAAGATATCATTCTGGTCTGTAGTTTGTTTTACTCAAAAGTTTAGCAAGCTGAGAAAATTGAGTATTGATTGTATGGAATGCTGAGATGTTACAAAATACATAATGAAGATATTATTCTGTGGAGTGGGAAAATGCTACTCTTGTGTATCAATTTTCAGTGGAAGGCTGTTTTCATACTTTCCTTTTCTTTTTCCTTTTTAATATGGAATTGGAGGACTTCTCCAAGGAGAGGAAATTGGGTATTGATTGTATGGCTGGCAGCAGCAGTACAAGTACAGTAGAAACATCATTCTGCTGTATAGTTTGTTTTACTCAAAAATTAGTATTATGTAGCAAATGTTATTTTTTCAACGAGTTTTCAGCATATGGTTGTTTTTTTTTAACTTTTCAGTGCAAATTACTAGATTAGATAGATATTGATATCTACTGGAATTTCAAATGCATAATCAGTTTTCTTTGATGAAACTTCCCAATCAATAAATGCTTTTGCAAGTTATATAATAAAGACAAGACAAATAAGGGTCTCGAACAAATGATTCACCTTTTGAATTATCACATCATTCATGAATGTACATTATGATGTCTCACCAATTTTAGGTGAACATTTCAGTTGTGATGATATCATATGGGTTCAAATTGTGTTTTGACCTCTTTACTTTATGTGAAAACAAAGGATCGTATAAATAAATTTACTTCAGTGCAAAGATTGTAATTAGATTGATCTAAAATTTACTTCTACAATCATAAACTCAAAATCTAATTAGAGTTTCAAATATCTGTAATTTAACACGTGCACAAAGAATATAGAAAGCTTTTTTTTGGGGATGTGAGATTGTTCGATATTTAAGATGTTTTTACATCAAACATATCAAGTAGAAAAAGCATGATCTTGGTGCTCATAAATAATTAATGAGTAGTGGAATGACACTTTTGATTGATGACCCAACCTTAACTCACCCTCAACACTAGGATAAGCTTTACGAAAGACATTTGCACTTCCTCCTATAGCTCTTACAATTCCAAGGTGATAGGATGGGGCATACTTAGCCTCCACTATCAAACTTCTCCCTACTTCATGAAGACTCAAATGCTCCTTGATCCAACCATCTCCTAAAATTGTGTGATTAAAACTTTTTTTTTTGCATTACTGTAGTCTCTCAACTTCAACAAATGCACTAAGGACCCTCCACCTTGAATCCATAGTAACAATTCTCTATACACATTTGTATGATTCTCTCATGCTTGGTAGCTACTCAATCTTTTGTTTCACTATCTTGCCTTCCTCATCTTCAATGAACTCAATATCTTCACCTTCAACTTCTTTAAACAAAGAAACCAATAACTCCTACTCAAAGCTTGCTAATCTCCAACGCCCCTCCTTCCTCTTCATTCTTTCTTACACAAATTCTTCTATTTGCATTCATCGATACTCTATGGACACCATTTCCCTTGCACCTATTGTATTATTATTCATAGATTATAATTCTCAAGAATACATGTTACCACTTCTACTCTTGTACTATATATCATTATCACAGAAAACTATTCCATGCCTCTTAAATGATCCCTATCCATGACCCTTCTCACATCACAAATTTTGTAAGTACTCAAAACTCTTGGCCCTCATTTGGTATATCCTTCATGTGGAAATTTAATTTTCCATAATTAATCCTTCATTATCACCTCCTTGTTCCTTCTTTTCGTGTTTTCTCAATTCACTTTACAACATTGATTTATAGTTTTCTCCCTCTATTTTGCATCCATGTGCATTTGCTTATGACCTTATTTTAATATCGTTCTCCCAGTGGCACTACCTCAAATTTCTCTTATACCTCTCCATCTAAATCTACAAATTTACCATTTCCTTCATTGATTGAACTTCTACCTTTTGACATTTATATTTTTTCCTCCTAGATAAATGTGCTTATTTCTACACTTAGTGCCATGACAAGGTACTCATCTAACTTGCACTTCTATGTACAATATTATTCTTCATGCCCTTTAATGAGAATTGTATACTAATAAAAGTATCTTCATAGAATTAAGGTTAATCAATAAATGAAATAGTAACTAAATTAAACCACAAAGTAATAGAGCAAACTATTTAGCAAATTAATGATTAATTGAGCATCCTATGGCTCTCTAACTAAGATTTTTAATGCAAAGCTCTTAGCTAGCTTCCATTAATGACAGTCCTAGAATGAGAATGATAAGATCAACAAGTTAACACTAACAATTATATCAAATAAATGCTAATTAAGCTCTCAAATGCCTTTCTAAACTCAAATTGCAAGAGGTTCAATGCAATTCTTAGATGTGTGGTTGATCATTATGAAGGATTTAGGCCTTCCTTTTATAGATTTTCCAATGGTAGGGGGTGTAGTTGTGTTTGATCATGATTAAACCTTGGTTGAGTCCTTGGTTCCACCCTTTGAAGACAATGCAAAGTTTGTGTCCTCAAAGCTTGGGACAAGTAGACAAGATCAATGGTCAAGATTCTCTTTCACTTTGAGTGATTGAGATTCAATTTGGTTTGATCCATGTGAATGCCTTTCCTCAAATCTCATTAGTTGCCCGGATTTCCTCTCCTTTTGGGTTGTTGAGAGTAATTGAGATTTATTAATTGATTTATTTTAGCCATGTACCCCTTGAATGGGTTGAATTTAATTTAATCCAAGACTATACAATTATTTGATTTAATTGTATTTTGATTTGATTGCATTTGATTAAAATACTCTCAATTTTGATTTATCTTGAATTAAGACTTGATTTTAATTTTGATTGGCTAATTATGCATTGTGATTCAATTACTTCAATTATGTCCTTGATTTGCTTTGATTTGATCTTTGTCCATTTTTAGGTGATTATAAATGCCCCTCTTTGAGTTGACGTGCAAAGCATGTCGATTCAAAGAATACTCTAATTTTGCTTGATGATAGGTCCTGATTCATTGATGGTCGATCTTTGATGTTCGTTTGATGTCTTTGATGGTCGATCTTGATTTTTGATATGAGATTGATGCAGATATGATCGATATGAAACTCTCAATTGATATGGTTCTGATGGTCATTCTGATATGATGATCATTCTTTGATTAATCCCTGATATGATGCTTGATCTTGATGAAAAATCTTGATATGATACCTAATTTGATGATTGATTTCGATGTGATGTCCCATTCGTTTGATTACGAATAATTTCCTGGTAAAATGTTTCACTTTTATTTGATGATCGGTCTCTTGATTTTCAATGATGTTACTGCTGATGTTGATCTGATTATCCGATGGTATGCCCCCTCAGAAATAAAACATATTGATGTTTGATTTGAAAAATTTGATTAATTGATTGATCCAATATGTTTTCATTTCTGAAAAACACGGATGATATGCCATGATTCACAATTTGCTCCAATTGAATTGATAGGTTAATATAGGTCAAAGTCAAAATTTCACCTCTAAATTAGGTCAAATTAGCTTAAATAGGCTGGAAAACCTTGATTTGCTATTCATTTTCACTTTTGACTTCTGAGATTTTGCTCTGGTCCTGCTTGGATTTTCGAGATGGTTGTCCCTATCAAAGAGCATCAGTTCGAGAGATGTTGACGGTATTGGAGGCCACCTAACTATGGACCTCCTGTGAGTCATTTTTAACTTCCTTGTTGCATTTATTGCTCGTTTATTGCATTGTTACATCTTTTTGCATGTCGTCATTATTTTGATTTTGCAATTTCACGTGTAGGATAGTTTAAATGTCGCTTCGGCCTTTGAAGTGTTGCATTCGTGCTTTTTACTCATGCCTCCGCATAGTAAACTGTCGCCTAACAATTTTTAATTCTCACCTGAGAAAAATATGATATTGCATAGACTTAGGGTTTTAATGCCAAATTGCATGTGTTTTACCGCATGTTAAACCCTTGAATTTCATTGTCACATAGGCTTTATTAGATGTCGCCTAGCATTATAAAGTGTTCCCTGATTCCTGAATTATTGCCTAGGATAGATTAAGTGTCGCCTGACATCTTTTTTGTATCGCGGGAGATGAAATGTCACCTGGTATGATAAAAATCACGCCTGACACATTTTTGAAAATTTTTCATTTAAACTTGATTTTTCCTAATGAAAAATTTGATAACTGTAGATGTTCAATTCCAATGATAAGATTAGGTCTGTTGCGTTTAAACAAAACAATTGATTAGAATATCAGGATAATAGAACCAACAAATATGATTTGTCAATTTGATAGGATAAATCAACCAGTATGAAAACTAATATGATGGATACTGATACTTCATTCTCAGGATATAGAGACACGAACAAATAGTACTTGGTGTGATTGCTTGATACCTTTGATAAAATTGATTGAATTTAGATGATTCCTTGATATAGAATACTGATATAATTCCTTTGTTTTGCCAAACAGGCTCACTTCCCTGTTCTTTACATCCGGTCCGTTGCATCATGGGTCATTGATCTTGGTCAGGCTCTGACTCCGCCAGAGTATTGTGTCATTGAGATGTCCGGCCTCAGTTTCCTTCTTGACATGTTGCGATTCCAGTTGAACCGAGGTCTTCTGACTGCTATGGCGGAGAGATGGCACTCCGACCACAATACTTTCCACCTTCCTTTTGGAGAGATGACTATCACTCTGGAGGATGTGTACAGATTGTGTGCACAAAAAGTGTGACACTTCTGTGAATCCTTGCATGCAAGGAGACTCAATAATGAGTCCTCGCAAACCGACTCACAGCTCTCTATCCGAGCAGAGCATGGATTGATATTATGGCCCTCAGATTGACCCAGTTACCCATGCAAATACAAACCCGGAATGAGAGATTCAAAGATGAATAGCAAATCCGCTAATCTCCATGAATCTTGTTCATGCATGCGAATGAAAATGCAAGCTAATCTAGATGATAGCAATGCAATGCTTGAAAATAAATCTAGATTATGATAGAAAATAACAATGCAAGAACCTAATCTATGAAAGTAAATATGAAGTTAATTTAAATGAAGATGTAAGTGATAAAAATCTATATGAATTTCAAAGCTCTGTGAAAACTGGCAGCATAATGATGATATGAAAATTCCGGATCCTTGTTGAGAAGGAGAGGGCTCCTTTTATAACAAATTGTGGATTTTAATGCAAATCTAGAAGCAATGTGGGATAAATGAAAAAGGGGAAACAAATGACGTTTTTAGCAAGTTTGTAGGAAAATAGAATTCTTTTTATTTTATTTCTCTTATTAATCAATTTGTTTCTTTTTTTCATCACAAGAGATATTTGAGAAGATATTTTATTTATTTAATTAAAAAGAATAATATCTCTCCTAATTAAATAAAATAAAATTATATAATTTAAAGATAAATATTAATGAAATAAAATAAAATCATTTAATTAAAAAATGAATTTTAATTAAATAACCTTATTTCATTTAAGGAATATTTATTTCAAATAAATAATGTTATTTTATTTATTTAAAAGGGATTTATTTTTCTTAATTAATTAAATAAAATAAATGAAATATTCAAACCTTAGGAAGAATTGAGATGATTCAAATAGTTATGATTTGATCAAGTAAAGTATTGATTCAGGAATTGATATTTGGTAAATTGAATAAATGGGGCCCAAAGTCTAGGCGACCATTTTAGGGTGCATACACAGATTACTACACATTCCTTGCCGAGGAGAGTTAGTATACTATTATTCTATTTATGATAGTATAGTTTGTTGATGAGTGTTTTGGGACAACACTATAGATGATGATACCATTACTTAGCCACAGTTTGCTTCTTTTTGGACATTACCAGCAATTCTTGGAGCTCTTATCGGTGGATTCCTGCTTCCCGATGGATGAGGTCATGGTTTCTCAATTGGGTGGGGTAGGATACTCGAGGATTTAGTTGCTCAACCTCGATGATTTGATTGGGGCTCATGTGTTTTGGCACAACTTTACCATGATTTACATGAGGTTGTCTATAGAGAGAGCGCTTCTTTATCTGCAGGTGCAGTGATTCTCCAGTTGTGGGTATGGGGGCATCTTCCCATTACTAGGCCTATTTTTGATAGGATTTGTGGTCGAGGATTTCTGTATGCTTTTCTATATAGCAGCATGGTTGTCTAGCATTATCTGGGCAATTTTGAGTATTGGCATTGACAGATTGATGATATTGATTAGGTTTAGTGGTGACCATATGTAGGATGTGAGCGATAGAGGGAGGACGATGATGAACTCCCCTATATGTTTACGCCTTGATGGATGATCGATAGATCTACCAGTATTATTAAGTGTTTCTACTTTGGTCGAGTTTCTCGCTAGTATGGTAGAGTACAGGATATGCCACAGGGTGCAGTGTTATATGCTCATGTACAGGAAGAGCGATCTATGTGGGGTCCTCTGATTGATTATCAATTTGCATGTGATTAGATTGCTAGTTTGGGATATTGCAGATGGGAGATGTTTGCAAGTGTTGCTGATGCTAGGATGTCACGTGAGTATCAGGACTGGTGGGATTGTAACGGGTTTCCTCAATTTACTGATCCAACATAGCGTATCCCAAACTGAGATGAGAGAGATGATGGTGACGGTGGCGGTGATGGTGGTGGTAGGAGACATCAGAGACGATGAGGACAGAGAGAGCCTCAGGTTATTGGTAGAGAAGGAGATGGACCACAAGTGAGAGGTAAGCATGTCTGAGATAGGGCTAGAGCTAGAGGATAGGATGATGTAGCTGAGGTACGTCCTAGCGCAACAACGGATAGATAGTGTAGAGCTCATTGACAATAGAGACAATAGAGATAGGTACATATAGATGCTGCTCGATAGATTCCTGGTGGATAGGATCCCTTAGTTCAGTTACAGAGGGTTGCTTTAGCACAATAGGATGATGTTCCAGCTCAGCAGGATCACGTTCCAACACAATAGGTGCCTCCATAGATTCATCAGATACCTCCACAAGTGCAACAATCACATGATATGGGGCAGAGTTCATAGGCTGCTCCTAGCATTGATAGCCTATCATGAGATGTTCAGGCGATGAGGATAGATATATCTACTGTTGTAAGCAGACTGGATCAGGTAGCTCTCTTGATGCAGTAGTTTATGATTCATGTGATTCAAAGACCTAGCACAACGAGCACTTCTCAGGCTCCTCCCTCACAGGATAGACATGATGACAAGGGTCCATATGGATCTGGTGCTGGGGATGTATCTTGATGATTTGACATAGTTACTCATTGTTGATGTCACTTGTATCACATTTCATGATGTTTTATGATCGGAACACTTGGTGTATCATTTTTATGATATTTGTATCTTGATATACTGATGTACTAGATCATTTGATGAACACTTATGTGATGATATACTTCCTTGATTTTCTTGATGAGTTTTGATATGAGATTATCTTTATATTCAACTATATGATGTTTATGATGCATTTACTTGTGGTTATGCTATGGATGCAATGTATCTTATTTTATGATATATATAGATGAATGCATTGGTGTATGAATTTATGACATGCTTTTCTCTTTTTTTCAATGTATGGATGCAAAGTGTTTTTATGGAAACATGAATGTGAATGTCCCTATGTTTTTGGGTTTTCCAATGTATGCAGTTCTATCTTTAATTATATGTATGCAAATGGTGTATGAGTAATGATTATTTTTCTCTTTTTTCTGACATATATAATGAATAATGATTAATTCTATGCATGAATGCAAAAGATAATCTCACTTTGTTGATTGAAATCAAGGATAAGACGTTTGAATTGAACCCCCCATTTCTTTGATGTTTTGATTAACCAAGATTATTGATGTTCCCCCCTTGCAAATTAAGCTAAGAAAGGCAAAATAGTATATACAATGCACTTAATCTAAGATGTATGTAGCTAACTGTAATTATTCAACATTTGGAGCTTATAATCATCATTGAGCATTTTTGGAATCCCATTTTAGTACAATCATCACTAGTTCAACTATGATGATATGAATACTTTTTTGCACCTCTTTGTTTGCTTTCCCATCTCTCTTCGGTACGACTATCACTGATTGAAGCCAATCATGAGAGTCTAAATACTAATTTTTTTGGATTCTATGTTGCAAGTGGATTTTGGTATTATGATATTGAAGATCAAAATAGCCAAGATATCCTTTTGCGTAAACAAGCAGAAATCTCCATTTTATCTTATATACAAGTCCTCAATGATTCTTTGATGATCACTTCCTTAGACAAATAATACATGATTTAAAACTTTGATTTTAAGACAGTCATTCAAAAATCAAGAAAAATATCATCCTTTCATCATAGCTTGTCTAGTCTAAAACTTTCATCGATTCGCTAGAAAGAAATGATTTCATCAATTGAGTTAACACTTAGAAAATTTTTTGCAATGTTTTTCAAATACATATTTCAAGTGTAGTTCCATCCATTTCAAAATTTTTAATCCTGATAATAGGTAAGGTCATTTCAGTTCTTGGATCAAATTTTGCTTTTTAGGCTCAAATTGGATTGGGATGTAGATTTGATCAAGTGTTCCTCTTTCGAGTGTGATGAATTGATTCTCTGATTGAATAAAGCGTGCTTTGATGAATCCTTTCTCCTCATGAGTAGATTTCCCCTAGTTTGATATTGATTTCATTTGTCAGATTTAGGACAATTTGCAGATTAGGTGACCAAAATCTTGAGGTACTCGCAAATGCAACTGTGGGGTTTTATTATGCAATATATACAAATGCTGGTGAATGCAATATTTACAAGGTGACCTTCTAGGTATGTGACTGACTTGGACTTTCAATGGTGCCTGTTTACCAGGTTTTCACCGATTGAATAGAACTAGCTCTTTTTTCTATTTTTTAAAGCCTTTTCTCTTTTTTTGCTACCAAGGTGCCTATTTGCTAGGTTTTCACCAAGGCACTTTTCTTCTTTTTTGATTTTTTTGTATTTTTTTTTTTTCAATTTTTTTGTCATATCATCAAGGTGCCTATTTTCTAGGTTTTCACCAAGATAACATCTTTTTGAGGATCATATATGAATGTTTTTGCTTTCTTCATGCTCAATTTTCCACTATTTTTTATCTTTTCTGCTTTTCCAATGTTTTTGTACTTTTTTGCTTTTCAAATATTTTTGGTATTTTCAAGATCTCTTTTGAACTATGTACAATAAATATGATGCTCTCTCATCTGATACTCTTTATACTCTTTCATCTACCTCATGTATAGAACTTCTTGAGATGTATGCTATTGATTGGCTCTTGCAGTTCTTCACCATCACAATTTGCTAGTTTGTAGGTGCCGGTCCCAAAATTTTCAACAATGAGAAATGGTCCTAACCAGTTTGCTTCCCATTTTCCTTTCTTTTCTCATTTCTCTTGGTTCTTGGGATTTTCTCGCAAAACTAGGTTACCTATTTGAAATGTCCTTGGCTTGATGTGTTTATTGTATGCCTTTGACATTCTATTTTGGTACACCTTCAAATGATCAAATGTTTGCTTCTATTTTTCATCCAAGAGTTCTAGTTTTTGCAGCCTAGCAACCTACAGTCTTCCTCATTTATCAAACCATGCATAGATATCCTCAAAGATGGAAGTTCTACCTCTAAAGGCAAAACTACTTTTGTTCCAAAGACTAATGAAAAGGGTGTAGCCCCCGTTGGCGTTCTTATGCTTATTCTATAAGCCCATAAGGTTGGGTTTACCTTGATGTACCAATCTCTCCTTGAGTTGTCCACCGTTCTCTTCAAAATATTCAAGATGTTTTTATTTGTTGCTTCGTCTTGTCCATTACCTTGTGGGTAATAGATTGAAGAAGAATGATGAATCATGTGAAACTTGGTGCATAATTCCTTTAAGTCTTTGTTTTGAAAATGCTTTGCATTATCTATTATGATAGCATGAGGTATGCCATATCTAAAAATAATATGATTGAGGATAAACAAAGATATCTACTTTCTTGTTGCAGTTGATAGGGGTACAACTTCCACCCACTTAGTAAAGTACTTAGTTGCCATGATGATGAATTTGTGACCATTCGAGGATGGTGGATAAATCATGCCTATTAGGTCTAGACCCCATTGATAGAATGACCAAGGTGTTGTCATCGGATGAAGCTCTTGTGTGGGCGTATGTATCAAGTTTCCATGGAATTGACACTTTCTACAAGTTTTGGAAAAGTTACAAGAGTCTTTCTCCATCGTAGGCCAAAAATATCCTATCCTAAGAAGTTTCTTGGCTAAGGATAATCCATTTGATTGTGATCCACAACTTCCTTCATGGATTTCTTGTAAGGCTACGTTTGATTCTTCCTCTTCTAAACATCTAAGGAGCATTCCATCTAGACTTTTTCGATACAATGTTTCATAAATTATGGTGTATTGAGCAGCTTGGCAAATGAAGCTTTTCTTTTGATTCCTAGTTTGGTCTATGGGAAGGATCTGATCTTTCAAGTAAGTGTAAATAGGTCTATATGAAGGTGATTCATTTGTAGTTAACAAGCAAATGGTGTAAGGGTGGGTAGGGTCAAATGTGGGTTGAACCACTTCTTCTACCAAGAACTCATATCTGACACTCTGATTAGGCATCTGTAAAAGTGAAGCCAAAGTTTCCATTGCATCCACTGCTTTGTTCTTTTCTCTTGGCACTTGTTCAAATTTAATGAGTATGAAATACTTCTTAAGACTTTGCACCATGTTTTTGTAGGGTACCAATTTGTCATATTTTGTTTGATATTCTTCATTGACATGATTTATGACTAATTGTGAATCTCCATAAACCTTTAATTTTGTCACTTTCCACTCTAATGCCAACTTGATTCCAATAACCAAGGCTTCATACTCCGCTATATTATTGGTACATGGAAATAGCAATTTGTAAGACTTAGGGATAGTAGAGCCTTGAGGAGTGATTAGAAGTATAACTACTCCTGATCCATGATGAGTGTAGGAACCATCCAAATAAAGTTGCCATGTTTTTGCCTCCACCTTCACAATCTTTGAATCCGGGAATTCCACTTGGATGGGATGATCATCTTGAAGTGGTGCTTCTACTAATTGGTCAACAATGACTTGTCCTTTGATTGATTTTATTTCAACATATTCTATGTCAAACTCGCTTAGTATCATCACCCACTTTGCTAGCCTTCCATTCAATGCTGTTTTACTAAGTAGATACTTCAACGGGTCAATTTTGGCAATGAGCCTTATCTTGTGGGCTAGCATATAATGGTGTAATTTTTGGGAAGTAAAAACTACAGCCAAGCATGCCCTTTCCATAAATGTATAATTCAACTCGTATTTGACTAAGGTTTTACTAATGTAGTAAATTGCCTTTTCTTTTCCTGTTTCATCCTCTTGTGCTAAAAGTGCCCCCAATGAATTCTCCATTGCTGAAATGTATAGGATCAAGGGCTTGCCTCTGATAGGTGGCATCAAGATTGGTGGATTCATGAGATATTTCTTCAATAGATTAAAGGTTTCTTCACATTTTTCATCCCACTTGAAAATTGTATCCTTATGCAAGAGTTGGGTGAAATTATGACATTTTTCAGCTAATTGGGAGATAAATCTCCTAATGGATTGGATCCTTCCTTGTAAAGATCTCATCTGACTAATGTTTTTAGGTGCTTCCATTTCCACAATAGCCTTTACTTTAGTGGGATCCACCTCTATCCCTTTTGCAAATACAATATAGCCTAGTAGTTTGTCGGATTGGACTCCAAATGCACATTTCTTTGGGTTAAGTCTTACTTTGAATTCTTCTAGCCTTTCAAAAAAATTCACCAAAATTGGAAGGTGTTTTTTTCTTGAATGAGATTTGGCTAATATATCATCCACATAGTCCTCCATGAACTTATGCATCATATCATGAAATATTATGGTCATTGCTCTTTGATAGGTTGCTCCTGCATTCTTTAACCCAAATGGCATGACATTCCAACAAAAAGTACCCCATTCACATGTAAAAGTGGTCTTATCTTGGTCTTCTGGTGCTATCTTTATCTAGTTATATCTGCGAAATCCATCCATAAGTGAAAACATAGAGTGTCTTGCTATTAAGTCTACAATGGCATCAATGCTCGAAAGTGGGAAGTCATCTTTAGGACATGCCAAATTTAAGTCTCTAAAGTCCGTGCAAATTCTGATTGATTTGTCTAGTTTTGATACTGGCACTATATTTGAGATCCATTGTGCATAATCAATGGCCCTTATAAATCCCACCTTCAATAATTTTTCTAACTCTACTTTGACAAGTAGTGCTATATGAGGATGCATCTTCCTTAGCTTTTGTTTAACAAGTTTGGCTCCTTCCTTGATATTGAGGTGATGCATTATCAGATTTGGGTCCAAACCTGACATATCATCATAAGACCATGTGAAATTGACTTGTCTTTCCTTAAATAACTTAATGAATTCCATCCTTTCTTCACGAGATAGTGATGCCACTAGGTGGATGATCTTAGGCTCTATTTTTGATCCAATATTTATCTTTTCTGTTGGCTCAATTAAGATCAGAGATCTTTCCTCATAATGTTCTGGTAGAGCATCCAAACTCCCTTCCTTAGGTGCCTCAGTTGGGTTTTGACCTTTGGAAACATCCTTTATTTCTTTATTTTTTTCTTAATCTAATGTTGCCACAATGTGGTTTTCAACACTTGATTCTTTTCCTTTTTTATTTTTTTCATTTTTTTCATTTTTTCTCGGATTGAAAGTTTGGATGCTCCCTTTGATCAATTCTTCTTGATATTCACTGATAGAAGAGGGTTCAACTGTGTTAAGGTATTGGGACACCATGTTGTCATTTAAGAAAATTGGAAGGGTAGTTGGTTCAATGGAACTCCATTCAATTAAGTTCAGGTGTATGAGGGTCAATGTGTCAACACTTAGGTTTGTTTCGATTGGGTTTAAAGTGTATATCTCATTATTAGAGGGTTCATACATTGTATCTTGAAAATCTTGAACATGGGCTTCCTCTAAATGTTCTAAAGATGAAGGATCAAAGTCCTCCTCACTAGACTCCTCTTGGGTTTCCATTGGATAAAATTCATGTGGATTAAACCTAGCATTTGATTCTTCCATAGTAGGTCTCCTTGAAGGTACACCTACCCATTGATTTATCTCTATTTCTATACTTGGCACATCATTTAGAACCACTTGGCTAGAACTAGATGCTTGATTTGAAGTTGATTTTTTCATTGGTCCTTTAGTTTTGGTAGAAGCATAAGTATGGATACCATCAATACCCTTATCATGGCATGACTCATCTGATAGGGTCTCCCATTCCTATTCATTAGAATCCTCATCACTATGAGATTCTAATTGTAATATTTGGCTATAAAGCTTGGGATAATGTTTTTGAGTGTATCCTTCCTCAAGATACCCTACTCCTTCTTTCTCCTTGGAATCTTGCCATGTACTTTCTAGGGGTTCAATGATCCCTTCATTCTTTGTGCCTAAAGGTCCTTGACCTTTGTACCCCATCTTTTGCATGATTGAAAATCCTTTCCCATATTGATGTGTGGGAATAGTTATATTTTGGATATGTTTGATGTGGGCACTTGATTCTTCATCTTTGTACAACCAATTTAGGATCTCATTGCCTTCTTCATCCATGGTGGATGATGTACTTGCCCTTACAAAGTTCTCATTTTATCTATGTGGTAGATTTGGAGGTTTCCCAAAGGACTTGGGTGATAAGGGTAGGTCCATCATAGATAAGGAGTATTCACCTATGCCTTTTTGCTTGATCTTGCATTGCT
This sequence comes from Chamaecyparis obtusa, assembly GCA_027943335.1. Lineage (NCBI taxonomy): Eukaryota > Viridiplantae > Streptophyta > Pinopsida > Cupressales > Cupressaceae > Chamaecyparis > Chamaecyparis obtusa. The sequence continues at coordinate 40,034 of BSBK01002825.1, read as the reverse complement.
TATCAAAATTATTCATCATTTGGTCCATATTTGTATAATGGGCCTCTTTGGTGTGCACTTGGGTAGCTTTGGTATGGTCTTCTTTTGATTCTTCAATAATGTTATCCTCATTAACCTTCTCTTTTCCTTTGGTCGATGTAGTTAGGTTAATGAGTTTTGGTGTATCTTGAATAACAACCTCTTCTTCCATCTTTTCTTTTCCTTTCAACGAAGGGATGTCCTTAGAGCTTTGACCTTATTCCATTTGATTAGGTATAGACCCTTCAGTATTATGTGGAACCAAGGAATCATTGATAGGCTTGACATTATTACAATATTGGAATGGGTTTAGATCCCCACTTATCATTATCTCTTACCCTAGATATGGGAATTTTAGGCATTGGTGATAAGTTGAAGCAATGGCTTGCATTTCGTGGATCCATGGCCTTCCTAACAAGATATTATAGGTAAAATTTAAGTCCAACACTTGGTATATTATAGGTCTCATTTTGCATAGGACCAACTCTTATGGGTAATACAATGACCCCTTTTGAGGCTCTTTCTTCATCATCAAAGGCTTTTATGGTTACCTTTTTCTTAGGGTCAATAGCCTCCTCAAAAAATCCTAGGGCTTTCACCAAGCTAAGGGTACAAATGTTTAGGCCAGCTCCTCCATCTATAAGGACTCTTTTCACCCTATGCTTATGGATCAACACTTCTATATGTAAGGGCAGATTTTGAGGATGATTAAGGGACATGTCATCTTGTTCGAAAAATGATAGGCAATGAGGTGCAATTAAATGCCCTACCATATTTTGGAATTTATCTACCTCCAAATTTAGAGGCACATTTGTTTCCAACAATGCTTTCTCCAATATATCCTTGTGAATTGGTGATAATTTGAGTAGCTCAAGAATAGAGATTTGAGCGGGAGTTATTTGTAATTGATCAACAAAGTTGTATTGTTTTGATGATGATGATGTTGAAGCTTGGTTTGATATCACCACTTTAGGAGCATTATTAGGTAGGATAATTTTTTATGCTTACCCCCTAGTGACAACATTTGATGATACTTCCCTTGACTTATCTTTCACTATGATAACATTTATGGTTTCATCCTCTTCTCTTAGAGTATTTATCGTGTTATCATAGGTATGAGCAAAGTTCACTTTCTCATTGCCCTTTTTTTGATTTTGATTAGCATTTGATGACTCACCCTTTTCATGATTCAAAAAGGGATTTTTGAAGGCCGTATGATCTCCATTATTTTGAGGTCCTTCAATTTGAATGGTTCCCTTGTCAATTAAATCCTACACCAAGTGTTTTAACCTCATGCATTCATTTGTTGGGTGACCTCTATTTTGATGATATTCGGAGTGATGGGCCTCATTCCACCAATAAGGTTTAACTTTAGGTTCATAATCTTTCATGTCGGGTAATGTGATGACATTATTGGCAACCAAGGCCTTTAAAACATTCTCCAAAGGTTCACCTAAGTAGGTGAATTTATTTTTATTATAATTAGAGTAGGAAGATTTTGATTTGTCCCCATTAGCATTATTGTTGGAATTATTCTTGGAATTATATGGAGCTTTGTTTGATTGATTAACATTATTTGAAGAATTAGCTCCATATGGTAGGATAAAAGGGGTTGACTTCAAGGTGTGGGCCTCCACAACTCCATCATTCACAAGGTTTTTGTTGTTATTCTTATTCCATGATTTAGATTTATCATTGTTATTGTTGGACCCTTGATTATTAAAATACTTAGGCACATAATTATTGTTATTGTTGTAGTTGGATTTTTTATCTTTAAATAATTTGATTTCACCTCTCTTGACCAAAACATCTTCAATTTTGACCCCATTTTTTATGAGTTTTTCAAATGTTCGGGGACATTGAAGTTGTAATCTATAATTCATTTATAAGGTTGAATTTTTGGTGAAGATTTTCATCTTCTCTTTCTTGGGGATACTTCATGGATACCTTGAGAAAACGGTCCTCCACCTTTGTAGGAATCCTAAGAAGGACTCTCCATCTTTCTGTTTGGTATCACACAACTTGAGCATTGTGATTTCATGCTCAATGTTATAAGAGTACTGGGTTATGAACTTGGAGGCTAACTCCTCAAAGGTCTTTATTCCTGGGGCTAGTTTTGAGAACCACTCCATTGTGGGACTTCCTAAGCTTTTAGGAAAGAGTCTCATTAGATATGTATCGTTGTGCATGAACTCTATGCTTAGGGTACAAAAATCTCTTAGATGATCATGTGGGTCTATTTTACCCATGTACTTATCATATTTAGGAAAAATGGTATTGAAAGGAAAAGATACCATAGCTAAGCTTTTGTCGAAAGGGAAAGGACACAAAGCTTCTATAGAAAAGGCTTTAGGTTCAGTTGCCTTCTTCATGTTATCAATTTGTTCTTGGATAGCCTTTATCTACCTAGTCATAACATTCATGGGGTCATCTTGGTGTTGGTCTTTCTTGAGTTGGTCAATATCAAAATCATAAGGCAACTTTACTCCCTTTTGGGCTAGGTTTAAGAAAAAATTCTCCTTATCCTTGTCTATCAATTTTTCCATAACCTCTAGGAAGTCTAGGTCTTGGGCAACTTTCTCAACCCTTTCCTCAAGCGTTTCTTTGGAATTATGATTGGCATTGTTGATATTGTGATTATGATATGCTGAATTTATATCCATCATCTCTCCAAGTCTTTGATCAAATGGGTTTGGAAAAAAATCTTCTTGATTAGGATCTTTGTAAAGACTTTGGTATTCTTGTTCTCCATTTGTAGCAAGAGTGCTATCTCCTTGTAATGATACCCTATATGTGTGGGACCACATGGAAACCGACATCCAACAAGGGTTTGATTGGGAATGATTCTTGGTTCAAAAATTGTTGATTTTAATTGAAGAGATTTAAAAATATAAGATGAGTTTTCAATGGATATATCTCTCACTTGTTTATGTATTTCAAACACAACAACCATGCATTCACTTGTCTCTTTTTACCCACTTAACACAAAATGTTTGATTTGAAGAATGTTGTCACGGGTTTTGTACAAAAAGACACTTCAAGCACCTACCTAACACAAGATTTGGTTCGTAAACATGGCTGTAAAATGTGGTCTTGCTATTTTATCAAGGATTTAATATTGATTCCATTCAAATAGACTTTAAACTTTCATCCCCCAATTATTTTAAGGGGTTTCCCACACGCAAAAAATTACAATTTGGTGCAATCCGTGAGGACTACTAGAGGAAATTCAAAAAATTTAAAATCCATTTGTCACACACCCCATTAAGGATGCATGCGTTTCATTTTAGAGTGGGTTGGATTCCCGCAACAAAAGCGAGTGTATCCCACTTTGGGCTGTCCCTCTCACCGGCCTCGTTAAGGCACAACTCAGGAGGTGAGCCCACTAATTCTCTAGCATGTTCATTCAAAGAAAGGAAAATGGAATTAAGGTCAATCTTTTGGGAATTTGGTTCACCAAAAGGTGAAGAGCATATCCCTAACTTTTCCTTTAGTTCCCAAACACAATAGAAAATTTTGTTCAATTTCTTTCACCCACTAACTATAGGGATTTGAGTATTTATACTCTCTTCCACAAACAAGGGGCTTTGATTTATTCCTTTAAGCTATGCAAATTACTAGATTTTGAAAGGACAATGCCACAATTTAAGCATGCAAATCACCAAGTTTTGAGGCTTACCTCTCCTTGTAGCTAACCGAAGTTAGGGGCATTTTTAAGTGATTTCATCATTTTTAACATTAGCTTGGCAATAGCTCCTTCCAAATGTGCTTTTCCACTAGCAAGTTAGTCAACACAACCAATCACAATGAAGGCAAACAAATTGAAATTTGAAGAAGCAAAGAATTATGTAATGAACCTTAAGCACCTTATTTGCAAATTTTAAGGAAAAAATTGAACTAAGGACTAAAAATCCAATTGAGAGATACAAATTTTGATTTTTAAGCTTCAATAATTGCAAGATAGTTTTGATATACCTGGTTCTCCTCTTCTTGTGATTCCTCAAGAACCGCTTTTATATGCTCAAAGTTATCTTTCTTGATCTTTTTAGCCAAAGCCTTGGCTTCTTGATTAAACTAGCTCTCTGATTTTTGGACCTTTCTGTGCCTGCTCATTTACAACAAAAATATACAGACAGAGAGTTAGATAATTGAATTGATCAATCGGACAACAAATTAAGACAACAGATAGCAAGCGACATTGTCTAGCTAATACGCGTGATCAAATTGTTAGCAGGCGTAAATTTAATGATAGCAAGCGTCACTTTCCAATGATACAGGTGACAATGAAAGTTAATTAGGCATAAACAATTTATTGCTAAGCGTAAACATTATTGAAATTTGGGTAAAATAATTCACTCAAAGTGACAATTTATCAAATACTAAGCATGAATTAGCAATTACTAGGCATGACTATTTCTGTAAAGTGCGTAGCAAAGTTTGGTCACAGGCGATAAAAAATAGTAGATCTGTGACATTTCTTTAGTAGCTGGCATGACTTTACAAGCAAAGGATGAACAATTTATCTCACAGGTGTACACACAAACTAGTGCACTTCTATGGATCATTACAATCAAGAACACTCAAGAATGAGGTTTCAAAAATTGATCCATAGCTCTCTACGTATGGAGTTGCAAGATTTAAAATTGCTCTCAGCTAGAGCTAATAGGCTTAATGACCTTGCTAGTCAACCACACAATGAGAGATTCAAGTGAAGACAAGGGAAAGAATGCCAATATCTCCAAGAATCACTATGAATGCAATGCAATGCAAGCTATGCTATGAAAATGAAAGTACAATCTAAACTATGAAATGGAAATAGCAAGTGTTATAATCCTTCCTATTAAACTAGATGAGTTGTTCTAAAGCATGAAAGGAAATCTAAACTATGAAAGCATGAAATATGAAGCTACTATGCAAGAATGAAAACTAAACTATGAAGAAATGAAGAAAGCCAAGATGTGATGCAACAATGATCTCCAAAAAGCTTCAAAGTCTTCAAGAATTCCTGCAGCATAAAGTTAGCATAAAAGTGAATGACCTAAAATGAAGAATAGAGCTCTCCTTTTATAAGAAATGAGAAAGAATGGACCATGGAGATTAAGAGGCCAAAGATTTAATCAACGGTGGAGCATCAAATAGGAGCAATCCATGTGCACAAATATCATCCAATGAGAAAATAAGAGTTGACTTTTGTGTCCATATGAGACAAAAAGTGCTTTTTCCCTTTTTATAAAATAAGAATAATGCTTTCTTTGTGCAACTTAGGATAAGAGGAAAAGTGAGAGTTTTTTATTTATTAAAAGGGGAGGAAATATTCCTTTTAAATAAATAAATACTTTAGGATAAAATGGTTAGCCCAAGGCAAATAATCAAAAATGATGAAATAGGACTTGATCAAGGAAATTGATATAATTGATAAAATGCTGATTTTTGAAAATATTGATTTAGGGATTTGATAAATTGCTGAATGGGGGCCCAAAGTCTAGGTGACCATTTTAGGGTGCATAAATTTGCCCCTCTTTGACTAATGTGTGATCATTCTGGGAACACATGGTCAAAGAAAAATTGAAATGTGAGATCGATTTGGGATCACAAGACAATCCAGATGTGTGATCATTCTGGGAACATGCCAGGACAAAAATAAACTAGCTGAAAGACAAGAACAACACCGTTGCTGTTAAGTGATAGTCAAGTCTTAAAATAAGAGATAAGAATCAAAAGACAAGATCAACACCGTTGCTATTAAGTGATAATCAAGTCTCAAAATAAAAATCTCAAGCTAAACTAAATGATAAGTTGAATCATAGATTAAAGCTAATAGGTACTGCCCCCTCGGAATTGAAATCGAAATCAGGTAGAGGAGAACAAAAAAATTGATAAACTTGATCAAAGCACTAGAAATCATAATCGAAGAAGCATGATAGGATAACCATCAAGCGGGAAAGACATGCCCCAATTTGACTGAGAAAGATATAGGATAAAGATGAAGTCAAATCTCAGAGAAATGAAGATGAATGAAAATTAATGAAAGACTAGGAGTTTTGAAAGAGATGGGGGTGAAGAAATGAAGATGCCCCAACAAAGATCGAAGGATCATGCCTCAAATGGTTAGCCAACTACACAAAAGAGGGTAAAAATTTGAAATGTGATTTTGACTATCAAGATGAACTCAAATTTTGATTTTGAGCCCGAAAATGGATCCAGGATGTCAAAATTAGCTAGGGGTGTAATTTTCACAGAATTTTGAGGTGTTTTGAAAATTAGGTCAAAAAGTCAAAATGCTATAAAAAAGGGGGTAAAAAGGTCATAGAAAAGAATGTGATATGAAAGGCAAGAAGCAAAACACATGATCGAGAAGAAGAAAAAAGTGAGTGCAGTGGATCGACAAGTCCATGAAAGATGAAAGGAGAGCTCTCTCCATATGCAAGATGCAAAACTAATCTAACATGAACCTACAAATGCAATTTACGATGAAAGTGGTTGACTTGCAAGGTCACAATGCCAATAAACATATAATAATCATCATCGAGCTTTATTGGTAGTGTCGCAAGATCATACAATACACACTAGTATGACTATGGGTATATGAATATGATCTATATCAGATAGGGATGTGGAAATCCCACCTAGGCACCAAAGACATATAGGTCAATATGGCTAGTGTAGTGAGATTACCTAAGTTTGATATGGCAAGATTATACTCGCATCGAGACATAAGGAAATTCAAGATGACTATAAGTATGCACTTGCTAAATAGTCAAGGATAATATCCAGTACATCCTCAATGTCAAGTAGGTCAAGCATAGATGCTAATGACAATGAGGAATAACAAAATATACCCACAAGCAAAAAAAGCAATAAAACATGTTCTCATACCCTCAGTCTTCTAGCTATGCATCATCGAAAACTATCATAGGGGGAGAACACTCATCAAAGACAACACACAAAGAAATAAAGTTAAGCAAGTCTTAGCGAGTCGAGTGCTTTGTTTAAGTGCATGTGTGTAGGTCATAGAATCAACTTTGAGTATCACATCTGTCAGTGAGAAATATCATATTATGCTAGACTGTGGATAAGACATCTGATAAGTGTTGAAAAACACTTAACGCAAGGGTAGTGTTGAAAAAATACGATTGGGGTGGTGTTGAGAAACACCATTTGTGAAATGTCCTAAAGACCAACGCATCCTAAAGGACCAAAGCTAATACAGTTATGCCCCCTAGACAAAGACAAAGACCAATTCCAAACCAAGGCAACAAGGTCAAGTCATGATGGAGAATGGCTAAGTGTCGAGGATGCATGCTAAAAGACAAGGGTGCAAAGGCCTCAAGTAGCACCTGTTTCCAGGTTTTCACCACTTGGAGATTTTTTGAATTTTTGAAATTTTTTGCTACCAAGGCGTCTGTTTCCAGGTTTTCACCAAGGCACTTTTTCTATTTTTTTTGAATTTTTTTTATTTTTTTGTATTTTTTCAGGACTTTATATGCTTTTTAAGGATTTTTTCAGCATCATATATTAATGTTTTTGTAATTTTTTTAGGATCAATAAATATGTACAAAAGATGCCCCCAAACTAAATAGGCATCATGGGTAGAACTTCTTGAGGTGCAAAATATTGATAGGATCAGGGAGCTGCTCCCCCTGTTCATCAGATAACAAGTAAGCACCTATCCCAAAAGTAGTAGTAATAATGTATGGTCCAAGCCAATTAGGTTCAAATTTACCCTTTTGTTCTCGATGTTGTTGGTTCTTAGGATTCTCACACAGGACAAGATCTCCTACTTGAAATTCTCTAGGGTGAACCTTCTTGTTGAATGCTTTGGACATACGCTTTTGGTAAACTCTCGTGTGATCAAATGATGCTTTGTGTTTTTCATCAAGAAGTTCCAACTCTTGTAACCTCATGGCACGATAATCCTCATCTATAATTAAACCTTTGAGAGAGACTCTAAGTGAAGGAATCTCAACTTCTAAAGGTAATACTACTTCAGCACCATAAGTGAGGGAAAAAGGAGTAGCCCTTGTGGGAGTATGTATACTCATTCTATAAGCCCATAAGGCTAGATTGATCTGTAGATGCCAGTCTCTACCATTCTTGTGAACTATTCTATGGAGAATCTTAAGAATGGTTTTATTTGAAGCCTCTACTTGTCCATTTCCTTGCGGGAAGTAAATGGAGGACCAATGTTGTTTTATCTTGAATTTATTGTAGAGGTGTGTAAGGTCCTTATTTTGGAACTGACCTCCATTGTCAGTGATTATCTTAGAAGGTATCCCAAACCAACAAATGATGTGATTCAATATGAACAAAGAGATTGTCTTTCCTGAAGCAACATACAATGGAATGACTTCTACCCATTTGGTAAAGTAGTTAGTAGTGGTAATAATGAATTTATGTCCACCTGATGAGTTGGGATGAATCTTCCCAACAAGGTCAAAGGCCCAGTGCTGAAATGGCCAATGAGAAATAGAAGGAATAAGCTCCCTACCTTGAGCATGAATCAGGTTTCCATGTTTTTGACACTTTTCAGAAGATTTGGCAAAAGCTATAGCATCCATTTGCATTGTGGGCCAATAGATCCCCACCCCAAGCAACCTTCAGGCCATGGAAAGACCATTGGAATGTCCTCCACAAATGCCCTCGTGAATGTCAACTAACGCTCGGTCAGACTCATCCTTTTCCAAGCACCTAAGAAGTGTCCCATCTAAACCCCTCTTATACAAATCACCAGAGATAAGGGTATGGTGAGAGGTGTTACGGACAAGGTTTCTTCTTTCAAAATAGTTGAAGGTGTCAGGGATAATGCCATCATATAGATAGGAGTAAATGGCACCATAACAAGATGACTCATGACTAACCAAGGTACAAATGACATGGCTTTCTAAGGAGTCAAAAATGGGATAACGTAGCTCTTCCACCAAGAATTCATATCTAGATTCATGTTTCTCTAGCTGAAGAATGGAAGCCAATGTAGCCATAGCATCAGCTGCTTTGTTCTTTGCTCTAGGAATTTTTTGAAATGTAACAAAGGTGAAGTATCAGCGCAATGAATCAACCATCTTCTTATAGGGTATCAGTTTGTCATCCTTTTTTTGATATTCTTCGTTAACTTGGTTGATTATCAATTATGAATCCCCATAAATGTGTAACTCTGTAATTCCCCATTCTATGGCCATTTTCAATCCATTTGTCAAGGCCTCATATTCAGCAATGTTGTTTGTGCATGGGAACAACAACTTATAGGACTTAGGAATAGTATACCCATGCGGAGAGACAAACAACACTCCAGCTCTTGAACCATTATGCATGAAAGAGCCATCAAAGAACATCTTCCATGTTCTTGTAGTAAAGTACATTATGTGCTCATTTGGAAATTCAACTTGAATGGGCATACTGTCCTGAATGGGAAAATCAACCAGTTGATCAGCGATAGCTTGTCCTTTTATGGTTTTACGCTTGACATACTCAATGTCAAATTTTGAAAGAATCATCATCCATTTAGCAAGTCTACTTGTGAGAGAAGCCTTGCCAAGTAAATACTTAAGGGGCTCAATTTTGTCTATCAAGTGTATTGTATGTGCAAGCATGTAATATCACAACTTTTGGGAAGCAAACACCATAGCAAGGCAAGACTTTTCAATACAAGTATAATTGACCTCATAGGAAACAAGCGTTCGACTTATGTAATAGATAGCTCATTCTTTTCCAGTGTCATCAAGTTGAGCCAACAATGCCCCCAAGGAAGATTCCGTTGCTGAAACATACAAGATGAGTGGTTTCCCAGAAATAGGAGGCATTAAGATTGGAGGATTGGCCAAGTACTATTTGATTTGATACATGCTTTTCTGACAATCCTCACTCCAGACACATTTAACCCCTTTGTGTAATGTTTTGTTAAAGGGTTGAGCTCTATCTGCTAATTGTGATATAAACCTCCTGATAGACTGAAGGCATCCCTAAAGACTCCTCATTTGGCTGATATTTTAAGGAGGCGGCATATCCAATATTGCTTGAACTTTCTCAGGATCCACCTCAATTCCTTTGGCTAAAATAATAAATCCTAGAAGTTTATCGGAGGTGACTCCAAATGTACACTTTTTGGGATTTAATCTCAACTAAAACTATTCCATACGATCTAAAATGACTTCTAGATCTTCGAGGTGTGTATTCCTTTTTTTGGATTTTTCTAGGGTGTCATCGACATAGTCTTCCATGTTCTTATGCATCATGTCATGGAATATAGTGGTCATAGCTCTTTGATAAGTAGCTCCTGCATTCTTTAATCCAAATGGCATGACGTTCCAACAATAGGTTCCCCATGCACAAGTGAATGTTGTCTTTTCGTGATCTTCAGGAGCTATCTTAATTTGATTGTAACCAAAAAATCCATCCATTAAAGAATAGATCCCATAGCCCACAGTCATGTCCACTATCATGTCTATGTTAGGAAGTGGAAAATCATCCTTTGGACAAGCTTTGTTGAGATCTCTAAAATCTGTGCAGACATGAATGGACCCGTCATGTTTTGAAACTGGTACTATATTGGAAATCCATTCTGCATAATCAATGGCTCTTATAAACCCTACACTTAGGAGTTTTTCTAATTCTACCTTTACTAAAAGAGCTATGTGAGGATGCATTTTCCTCAACTTTTGTTTCACTAGTTTGATGCCTGGAGCTATGGACAAGTGATGCATAATAAGACTAGTGTCCAACCCTGGCATGTCTGAGTAGGTCCAAGAAAAATTGATCTTTTTTCTTTGTAGGAACTGGGTATATGCCTCTTTTTATTGTGTACATAGAGATTGAGCCAAGTTCACAATTTGCGGAGCCTCTTCTATATTCAGATTAACTGGCTATGTAGGCTCAACAAGCACCGATGACCTATCTTGAAAATAACTTGGGAGATTATCAAGTACCCCATCCTTAGGTGCCTTGCAGAGGTTTTAACCCTCAGATACATCCTTTATTTTTACTTTTTTGGGTTCTGACACTGCCACATAGTGGTTTTCGCCATCAAAACCATTATTCTTTTTTTCTTTTCTCTTCATTTTGCGACTGAGGTACTTAATATATGGTTCATTTATACTTGTAGTTGGTTTTCTAGTGGAAGATACTATAGGCTCAAGGGAATTCAAGTAGCACGCTATCTCGTAGTCATTCTCAAAGGTTGGGAGCTGAGGCTCTTGATAGCGCTGAGACTAGTCAATGAGGTCGTAGTGAACAAGGGGTAGATTAATGGTAGGTTCAATGTTATTGATATGAAATGTGTCATCTCTGGTGACAGATAAGTTAGGATCTGTCAAGTATCCCTCTAACATACCCAAATCAGGATTTATCCTACCAGATGAAGCATCATCCACTAAGGTGACTCGCAGACTCCAATCCTCTAATCCTACACTAGAATCATCAGGTACCATAGGTTGAGTACTATAGGCATGAACAACATCAATATTCATCTCAATAGTAGAAGAGTCTGAGAGAGACTCCCACTCATACTCATGAGAATCCATTTCTGAATCCAAATTGGGGTGTTTACACCAAGCATGCTTACGATGTCTAGATGTGGATGCTTCAATGTCACCAAGGGTAACACCTTCTCTCATGTCATTTGTGTATTGGTGTTCTTGAGTAGGATCCTCAACATGATCTTCAATAGCGAACTCTTCTTGTTCTATGTCAGAATTGGTTGGATTGGCAAATGGAGTATCAGAATCTCCCCAAAGGAGATTGGTGGAAGGAACCCAATCTTCACACCTATCTTGCTGATTTTATAAATTAGGAACATAACTAGATTCATCATCACTATCCATTGCAGCTAGGATGGGAACAACTTTCTTGGTTTGACCTTCAAAACCTAGGCCAACGGTTGTCTTATTTCTATGCCCAAAAAGAGCATGGTCCAGTGGTTCTGCTTTTGCATCCAATCTATGATTAAGAGGACCATGACCTGGGTGACCCATATTTGTAACCAGAATGTATCCTCTCCCATAAGCCTTAGGAGATGGGGCAAAATTTTCATTATGTTTGTATTTTTCCTCTCTGTATATCCAATCTCTAATAGCCACCTCTTCTTTCTCATCCTGAATGGGTATGAAAGACTCTACAAATGTGTCAAACAAAGTCATGGAAAAAGAAGATGGTTTCATCCCTTGTGGAGGTCTACCATAAGACCTAGGGGAGATTGGCATTTTTGCAAAAGAATTGATCTGATATCCTCCCATACCAAGGTCTAATGTCTTGAATTTACCCTTACATTCTGATAAGGCTGCATTGAAATCCTCTGCTTCTCAGTTGAGGGGAACATGAGTCCCTACCCAAATGGCATTAATAGATAAGGTACTATCACCTGGTATGCAGAATTCTACACCATTGTATGGGAACTTGACACATTGGTGATAGGTAGATGGTACTGCTTGCATGTCATGAATCTATGGTCTACCTAGTAGGATGTTGTATGCTAGAGGACCGACATCAATGATTTGAAACAAAATGTCCTTTTTGATAGGACCAATTCTGACTGGAAGAACAGCTAACCCTTTAGAACTTCTCTCAGCCTCATCATAGGCTTTGATAGTAATTTTCTTCCTGGTATCAATGACATTCTCTGAGTAACCCAGGTTTTTCAAAAGACTTAAAGAACAAATATTGAGCCCAGCACCCCCATCTTTCAACACACACCTAACACAGGTTTTATTGATCATGACCTCAATGTGAAGGGAAAGATTGTGTGGGTGGCTCAAGGATTTATCATCTTCTTCAAAAAATGTAAGGTAATGTGGGCTAGCAAGGTGGTTGACCATGTTCTAGAATTGGTTGACATCTATATTATTAGGGACATTTGCTACATGCAAAGCATCCTCAAGAATACGCTTGTGCCTTGGAGACAATTCCAAGAGTCCAAAAATAGAGATCTGAGTGAGTGTTTGTTGTAACTGATCAACAAGGTTATAGCTCATCTCTGGAGTGACTGTAGGTTTGGTGACATTCTTGGATGTCACTTGTTTGGGTTTGGAATTAGGCCCTCTAATAACCACAAGACCCTAATTTTGACTCCTAGTGACCGCGTTGAGAGTTTGTGATGACCTTCGAGAGTGGGGACCTCTAAGCACAATCATGGGTTTTTTATCAAATATTGGAGGAGAATCAACATCATGACCATAGGGATCTCTGCCTCCCATCATATTGACATTCTCATCCATAATTTCAAGCATATTTATCACATTGTCTACAGATGTGTACGTATAATTAATTGATGCCTTGCCATCTTTGGGTTTAGAGGTTTCCCCCTTATCATACTTGGGCAGAGACTCCTTAAATGCTTTGTGTTCTGCATTAGTAGTCAACCCATCAATTTGAAGTTTGTTTCTCTCAATAAGATCTTGAATAAGATGCTTAAGCTTATAACAATTCTCTATGTCATGGCCAATACCATTGTGGTATATGCAGTAGAATTTCTCATTCCACCAATGTGGCTTAATATCTGGTATGTGGAATTTTGCTGGATCTTGGGGTTGTGCCAGATTGTGAGCAATGAGAGTCTTAAAGACATCTGCATAAGAGTCACCAAGCTTGGAGAATTGTCTTCTCTCCTTTTTGGATTTATCTTGGTACTTTGATTTGTGCTCTTGTTGGTTGGAGGATGTTTAAAGCTTCATAGCTTGAACTGCACTAGATAAATTAAGGACACCTTGATCCTTTGGTTGAGAAGAGTCAACAACTCCGTCATTGACTACCTATTTGTTTTTGCTCCAATGCGAGTTCCTGCTTTTATCCTTTTGAGGGTTGCTGTTATTTTGACTATTGTTGTTGTTATTTTGTTTAGTCAAAATTCCTTGTTCTTTTAAGACATCCTCAATTCTACATGTGGTTTCGACCATAGTGTCGAAAGAATCAAAGACCATCTTCCTAACCTCATACCGTAGTTCTGACACTAGATTGTTGACAATAATGTCAATCCTTTCATCTTCAGGAATAGTCCTAGAATATTGGGAGCATAATCATCTCCACCTTTGCAAAAATGTAACAAAGGGTTGTCCTTCATTTTGTTTTAATTTACACAAGTCAAGCATGGTGACTAACCTGGATAAATTATATGCAAAATGTTGCACAAACCTTTGGACAAGCTCTTTAAAAGTTTTGACAGGAGGGGTAATGTAGGTAAACCACTCCATTGCTTGACCTTTTAGACTTCTTGGAAATAACCTCATGAGATAGGAATCTTCATAGTGGAATTCAAAAATCATAATATAGAACTGACACACATGGTCATGTGGGTCACCATTACCATCATATTTGTCGTATGAGGGAATTTCAACTTTTCTAGGAAAATCGACCATACTTACACTTTTATCGAAAGGATTAGGACATATAAAATCCAAGCTGAAGGAACTCTTAGGAGCCATCATTTTCTCCATCATCTTCTTCATTTGTTTAATCTCCTCCTCTTGTGAAGGGTTTTGCTTCTTAATTTTTCTGTCCACATCAAAATTGTATGGGACTCTTGCACCCTTGTTAATCAAGTTTTCCAAGAATTGATCTTTATTTTGCTCAACGTATTTTTCCACATATTGTTGAAACAGTGGCTCTTGTTGCATTCTCATAAAATCATGAGCATCAAAGTTGGCACTACTTCCTCCATGTTGAGAGCCGTGATGTGTTCGTTGGGAGGGATCTCTTGATAGTCTAGGAGGTGTGTGTCTCCTATAATGTGCATGTCAAGAAGTCCTTTATCCTCTAGGACTAGGTGATCTTGAAGGGGTCCTTGAGCTCCTTCGACTTCTTGGAGTTCTTGGGGGAGTAGAGGGTGGAGAGCTATTTCCACTGTTGGTACCCCCATTGTTAAATTGATTGTTGAGTTGTTGGGCTAATATCCTATCCTGTTCCTCTTGGAATGCTTTTCTCTCTATATCCAACAAGGCTTGTTGTTCCTCTTCTAGAAGCCTAAGTTTTTCTTCTTTTGTAGCTCGTTCATTTTTTGCAGCCTATTTTTCCCGATCAATTCTTTTTAGCCTCTCACTTGTATATCTTGAAGTTGTTTTTAGCGGGGAACTTGGTCTTGAATGGTTGAACAAGTTAGTTGTGTTCACATGAGCATCATAAGATTGGTTGTTTTGGTCCTCATTTTGTGACCATGCATCTTGATGAGCTTGTGCATAATTTCTTTCAGCTTGTTGATGAGCCTCTAGATATCTTGAATTAACAGGAGGTGAGTTAGGTTGATTGCCATCTTTGAATGACATGTTTCTCCTATGTCTTTGAAAAATGTCATCAAGTGATTGATCTATTATTTCTCTTTGTTTTTTGGTCAAGGTATAACTCATATCCATATTCGATGAAAAAGGTGCTACAAAAGTACTCAATTCGCTAGGATTACTCTTTGGGTCAAAACAAACCTCAGACTCACTCTTAGGAGATTGATCGAAAATGGGTTCCTTTCCCTTTCATTGTTGATGAGTCTTAACCAAGGGCAACTAATTGAAGATGACAGGAGATCATTTCCCTTGACTAACTTGGTATCTTGTTGTAACTGGCATGAAAGAAAAAAGACACTTGGTGATAAGATGACCTCACAAAATTTCAATACCAAACTAGGATAATAAAAGTGCTCAATTGTCCAAAAAGAGATGGTGAGATAGAAAATTGTAAAAGGTGTAAACCAACACTGTCAAAGAGGTGCTTAAATCAAAGGATTCCAGTATCCTTGCACATATGAACTAGGAGGATGGATTTACCCAAATTATATAATTGAAACTAATTTTTGATGGAAGTGAATTTGGAAAAAAGAGGACTGAAATTCTCCAAGGATGTTACCAACGGATCTAGAGATATACTTTTTCAACAAGGATGATTTTTTAACTTGGAAATTCCACACAAGATGACTTTGTAAAATCAAAGGAGAATAATCCAAGAGGCCCTAAAATAGGAACTCAAGGTACAGACATGTTTCCAGCAGTAGAGTAAATCACCCACTTAAAAATCTGGTAAATTAAAAGAGACTAAAAAATGGCTGAAACTAAACGGACTGCGGAAAAGTTCTGGGTGACACTTTCCAAGCAAACAGTGTGCCACTTTAAGACCAAGCGCCACTTCCTGCTACACCAGATGATACTTTCCAGGCTAGTAGTCTGCCACTTTTCATGTAAGCGGGGTGATAGTCATGTAGGGATGAACTGTCGCGTGATAGTTCTTAGAACAAGGTGCGACAACTTTTCAGTGTTCTGCGACTCTTTGACTAGCGAAGTGCAAAATCTCAATTTTTGGACTGTTTGTTCAAAATTTTCAGTTTGAGGGTTGATTTTTTTGATTTCAATCACAATGACAATAGTAAATTGATAGGTTTGCAAATAGTATGGGATCAAACATGTCTTCAAACACTTGAAACAAGGGCAAAAGAAACCTTGCCAAGACAAACAATTGTGATATCAAAAATTGAAAAACCCTATGAATGCTACCGAGATGTTGAGTATGCAAGAACATTTACATAGGTATAACACAATGAGAACACTTCAAGCACTTTCTATCCTAAAAAGACAAGGCTCAATACTTAACAACTTGGCCCACAACTTGATGCTCCATTGCCTCACACAAAGTGGTTGCCCACAATAGATATTGGCTTTGTCATGGAAGTGCTAAAGACACAACCAAAGGAACACATATGGTGAGTAATCTTGAGGTGATCCAGGTTATTCCACTTGGATCAATCCTTGCACCAAGAAGCTAAGCGGAAAAATAGGGTGGCTTCTAACTATGGTTCTTAATAAGGGCTTCCGTTCGTAGTACCCCTCTTGCTCCCCAAAGGGACTCCTTACCTTGCGACAAGTAACGGACCTCGCGGCCTCAAGAGTACCTTATGCATTCTTGCTCAATATTTTCCTCATGGTCACAATCCCACAAGTACTCACATCAAGCGAAGACAAGCACTACGTCTACCAAGGTTTTGTGTCCTTGATAGCCTTGAGTTTATAGTGGGTCGGAATAGCCGACAATAAGCTTGTCCCCACTTGGGTCATTCCTCTTGATTGCTCAAGAGTAGGCACACTAAAGGATTCTAAAGATCTAAACAAAAAGTGGATCAACTTATGAGGTTCAAGGATTTTGTTTCACCACAAGGGTGAAGAACATACTCCTTTATCTCAAAGCTTTCTCCCAAACACACCAAGCAAAGTTCGATTACCCTCTTGCTTCCAAAATCGTAAGATGGGTCAAGATTTTCTGGTTCACCACAAGGGTGAAGAGCATACTTCTCCTAGCACCTCAAAATTTCTTCCATAAGATATTATGTTCCTATGAAATGAAACAACTAGTAATTGCCACACTT
The DNA here is from genome assembly GCA_027943335.1 of Chamaecyparis obtusa. Taxonomy (NCBI): domain Eukaryota; kingdom Viridiplantae; phylum Streptophyta; class Pinopsida; order Cupressales; family Cupressaceae; genus Chamaecyparis; species Chamaecyparis obtusa. Next base: position 22,696 of record BSBK01002825.1, on the reverse strand, counting down.
GAAAATAAAATAAACAACAAGCACACTTTTTTAAAAATATTTTTATGCTTTTTGGGCAGCCCTACAAAAACCATTAGTAGCCCTTTAGCATGCAATTTTGGCAAATTTCTCAAGCAAATGCACCTACAACCACAACTCGTTAGGCCCACAAGGTTAGAAAAATCCCAAAATCTAAATGAAATTTGCAAATGGAATCTATCTAATTGCAGTAAATCAAACCAGTAAACTGATTAAATCTAAACTTGGCCAAAAAGGTCTAAAAATAGCTCATTGTCAGTACAGGAGACATTATAATTAGTAGGATTTTTGCGTGACACTTCTCTGCATAATGGTGCGATAGTTTAGCCTGATGCGATATTGCGCCTTATCTGCAGGCGACAGGATACAGGAGACAGTGCGACACTCCCTGCCAAATAGTGTGACACTTTTAATCGGTTAAGTGTTGTGCTGCTATACAAGAAACTATCAAATGACACTGGTGAAAGATGTCATATGACACTCTGAGATAGAAAACTAGAGACCAAAAATAAAGCCAAAAATTGATGAAAAATTTAATGGAAATGTAGAAGATAAAGGACAAAATGCTACTGTTCTACCCGACGGTGGGCGCCAAAAATGTACACACAAAATAGTGCACTTGTATGGATCATTACAATCAAGAAAACTCAAGAATGAGGTCTCAAAAATTGATCTATAGCTCTCTATGTATGGAGTTGCAAGATTTAAAATTACTCTCAGCTAGAGCTAATAGGCTTAATGACCTTGCTAGTCAACCACACAATGAAAGATTCAAGTGAAGACAAGGGCAAGAATGCCAATATCTCCAAGAATCACTATGAATGCAATGCAATGCAAGCTAGATTAATATGAGTATGCAAATATGCAAGCTATGCTATGAAAATGAAAGTACAATCTAAACTATGAAATGGAAATAGCAAGTGTTATAATCCTTCCTATTAAACTAGATGAGTTGTTCTAAAGCATGAAAGGAAATCTAAACTATGAAAGCATGAAATATGAAGCTACTATGCAAGAATGAAAACTAAACTATGAAGCAATGAAGAAAGCCAAGATGTGATGCAACAATGATCTCCAAAAAGCTTCAAAGTCTTCAAGACTCCTTGCAGCATAAAGTTAGCATAAAAGTGAATGACCTAAAATGAAGAAGAGAGCTCTCCTTTTATAAGAAATGAGAAAGAATGGACAATGGAGATTAAGAGGCAAAAGATTTAATCAATGGTGGAGCATCAAAGAGGAGAAATCCATGTGCACAAATATCCTCCAATGAGAAAATAAGAGTTGACTTTTGTGTCCATATGAGACAAAAAGTGCTTTTTCCCTTTTTATAAAATAAGAATAATGCTTTCTTTGTGCAACTTAGGATAAGAGGAAAAGTGGGATTTTTTTATTTATTAAAAGGGGAGGAAATATTTCTTTTAAATAAATAAATACTTTAGGATAAAATGGTTAGCCCAAGGCAAATAATCGAAAATGATGAAATAGGACTTGATCAAGGAAATTGATATAATTGATAAAATGCTGATTTTTAAAAATATTGATTCAGGGATTTGATAAATTGCTGAATGGGGGCCCAAAGTCTAGGTGACCATTTTAGGGTGCATACAATAGGTGTGAGCATCTATCTCATATGTGACAAGAAAGAATTTAAGACAAAAGAGAAATGATCAACCAGGTGTGAGTTATCAGCTAGTAGGCGTCAGAACAAAGATCTCAAGCGTCATCAGAATGACTGTAGGCATGACTGAATCATTTGTACATGTGACTTCACCTATTTTCTGTAGATAGTTCATGAAAAAGTGAAGATAAAAGCATACAAAATATGATGAAAATGATAAAATGAGGCTTAGAGCCCCACGGTGGGCGTCATTTTGTATACTAATAAAAGTATCTTCATAGAATTAAGGTTAATCAATAAATGAAATAGTAACTAAATTAAACCACAAAGCAATAGAGAAAACTATTTAGCAAATTAATGATTAATTGAGCATCCTATGGCTCTCTAACTAAGATTGTTAATGCAAAGCTCTCAGCAAGCTTCCATTAATGATAGTCCTAGAATGAGAATGATAAGATCAACAAGTTAACACTAACAATTATATCAAATAAATGCTAATTAAGCTCTCAAATGCCTTTCTAAACTCAAATTGCAAGAGGTTCAATGCAATTCTTAGATGTGTGGTTGATCATTATGAAGGATTTAGGCCTTCCTTTTATAGATTTTCCAATGGTAGGGGGTGTAGTTGTGTTTGATCATGATTAAACCTTGGTTGAGTCCTTGGTTCCACCCTTTGAAGACAATGCAAAGTTTGTGTCCTCAAAGCTTGGGACAAGTAGACAAGATCAATGGTCAAGATTCTCTTTCACTTTGAGTGATTGAGATTCAATTTGGCTTGATCCATGTGAATGCCTTTCCTCAAATCTCATTGGTTGCCCGGATTTCCTCTCCTTTTGGGTTGTTGAGAGTAATTGAGATTTATTAATCAATTTAATTGATTTATTCTAGCCATGTACCTCTTGAATGGGTTGAATTTAATTTAATCCAAGACTATACAATTATTTGATTTAATTGTATTTTGATTTGATTGCATTTGATTAAAATACTCTCGATTTTGATTTATCTTGAATTAAGACTTGATTTTAATTTTGATTGGATAATTATGCTTTGTGATTCAATTACTTCAATTATGTCCTTGATTTGCTTTGATTTGACTTGATTTTATTTGATTTGATCTTTGTCCATTTTTAGGTGATTACATGAATATACTAGCACTTGTCATCTTCCCTTCATAATTATGGGTATTGTTTACCCCAACGATCTTCTTATCAATGGATTATTTCCACTTTTGTCCTCTTGAACCAATGCTACATCAACTTAACCGACTTCTCCAAATATATGTTCTTTTATTGTCTCTATTAATAAAATCTCTAGAGAGTTCTTGGTAATAACTCATTCCTATATAGCATTCTACCTCTCAAGTGCATTCATTTACTCACTTCTCCATTCCTCTCTCATTCCCTTCTCAAGACGAATCAAAACTATACCTTCTAGACTAGATAATGTGAGGTTTTTTTTATTATCTATAAGTTGTACACAAACCTCACTTCTTTCATCTAAACAAATCTTTAATTCTCCTTATCCCTTTTCTAGTGAAAATATATGCTTCTTTCACTTCTACTAATATTAGTCTCTCAACATCTTTACCAAATTACTTAATTCTATCACTAGCCAATACATCTAACTTTTACATTTGTACATTCACCATCTTCTGCATTCAATAGATATATAAATATTCTTCCTTGGATTGAAAACTACCACTTCCTAGCTTCCTTAGATCCCTCCTCATTTACATTAATACCCAATAACTACCTATAAGCAATTTTCTTCTTTCATGTTTTATTTTAAATTTTCCTTTGTCACTAGTACTCCCATAAAAAAAAACCTTAGAAATAATAATCCTCTAAAGCCTTTGTATCTCTAGGTATACCTACAACCACTGACATTCTTTCTTCCTCATCTAGAAAGATTGTCTCATCTTATTCTAGTTGGTCATGGCCTTACCTTTTTTGATCCTTGTTGGTTAATAGATTTGTCTTTCCAAAATCAACGATTTTAATGAATGTAATTTATCTAGAAATGCAAAGACAAACCATTAAAAATAATTAGGCAAGTTATTAATTAACTTCCCTCTAAATTTTAACAAGGTATCGCTTCCTTTTATGATCAAATTTTGATTTTTTAAAATTTGAAATGGAGCATGCCTTTAACAAAAAAGAAAGAAAGCAAGACTAACATTTATTCATAGGCATGACAAAAATGTGGTTATTGAGTTTGATGCAAGTAAATAAATCTCCATAACAACTATGACACTTATGTTTGAAAATTAATGATGAAAATAATGATTGCCACACAATATCCCAATGCAAAGATGATGCAGGAGCATCCTGGGTGTAAGAGCAATCTTGCATCACCCAAAAAAATATTTCTATTTTTTTTATTTTCAATAAGGGCTATTTTGTGCAGAGCTGCTATTTATGGAAAGTTACTATTTTTGGTAATTTTTGTATGTGCTCAGAATGATATGATTTCTTTCTTGGAGGTTCATTTTGGTCATATAAGTCTGCCAGTAAAGTTTCATTGCCAGATCAAGTGTATATTGGAAGATATTGAAAATTTTCGGTATTGGCAGCAGGGTACATAAACTTTGAACTCAGTTTTGAAGGCTTTAGAGGCCCCGGATGAGGTCAAAAATTTGGGTGACAGGCACTTGCGCGGGTCAGGCCTGTAGAGCGCTTCGTGGTGTTTCTAAAATGGGGTTATAATAGCCGAGCGGGTCAACGGGTGATGACTTATGGTCTTCGGAAGTTGGGCCATCTGAAATGGCGGAAAATAATTTTCTTCAAAATTTCTGTTCGGGTTTCGAAGGTTATCCTGAGCCGACTATGATGTAGTAAAATGTAAAAAAAATAAATAATAATTCTAAGTTGGTCGGCCTTATTGGCTAAAATTCTGGAACCTTCCCAGGCGGTGGAAAATTGCCTATATAAGGAAGGTTGTATTATTGTCTTAGGCAGTTCAGAATAGTTCTGGGTAGTAGATCTGGGTAATAGTTCGAGGCTTTGTCCTACAGAATATTGTAAGGGAATGCCCATGTGGCTTTGCATATTGTAATTCTGAAAGTTTGTAATTCCACATTTGTGGAGATAATAAGAAGCCAATTTTCTGTTCTTGCATATTGTTGTTGTTTCTCTATTTCTGTTATGTGTTTGTGGTATTAAGGGGAGCACCTTTCATCAAGTGGTATCAGAGCAAGAGTTCTTGAGTGTGTAAACAGATCACTGACTGTGAGGCAGTTTGCACTAGGACCGTGGCTAGGGTTTCAGCGCGCATCGTAAAAATGCCTCCACGAAGGGAACGTGGTGGAAGAGCTGGTGTTGTAACACCTGAGGTTAGAGAGCTGTAGAGACAAGTGCGAGCATTGCAAGAAGAGATTCGTAGAGGAATGAATCTTAATGTCAGAGATGAAAGCGAGGATGAAGCCGAAGAAGAATATCAAGAAGGAGAAGCTGAAATTGTGAACCAGGAGGAAGAAAGACTTTTTCGGGCGATTTCCAAGATTGGGAAAAGACCTAAGATTGAGGTTCCTACATTTTCTGGAAATCTTAACCCAGAGGAATTGATCGACTGGATCAATGAATGTGAGGAGTATTTTGAGTATGAAGATGTTGAGGATCCTGATAGGGTCAAATTTGTGAAGGCCAGACTGAAAGGTCATGCGAAGATCTGGTGGCAAGAAATTCAATTGGAGCGAAATAGAAGAGGGAAAGATAAAATCACAAGATGGGATCGGATGGTGGATAAATTGAAGCGACAGTTCATTCCTGTTGATTATGAGCTTGATCTACTAAAGAAAATGCAAAGTTTGAAGCAAGCAGGAAGATCTGTTCAGGAGTATATAGAAGAGTTCTATCGACTCCTCATCAGAACAGGCCATGCAGAAGCTGATAAGGAGAAAGTTGCCTGATACCTTAATGGGTTAAGGCCAAGCATTCAGGAGGAGTTGAATCTGGTTCGAATGAACAATATTGAGGAGGCATACCAGTTTGCCCTAAAAGTAGAGGAAAAGCTGAACAAGAAGTTTGAGAGCAGACAAAATGGAAGAGGTCGTGGTGGAAGATCTGGTGGATGGTCATATGGTGGCCAAAATGAAGATCCGAAAAAGAAGGATGAGGCCAGTAGCAGCCAGAATCAGAGAGGAAATAATTCTAATCGCTTCCAGGATCAGAATAATAGAGATCAGAGAGGAAGAGGAAGAGGACAAGGATCTGGAAGAGGTGGCTTCCGTGGAACATGTTTTCACTGTGGAGAAGAAAGTCATAGGGCATTTGAATGTCCTCAGTGCCAAGGCAAAACAGACAGGAGAAATGAAGGCCAGGCCAGAGTTGCACATGTAGATGAAGATGCCAGATCATTAAATTTTGAAGATGCTGAAAGAGGAGAAACGTTGATTAACAGAAGAGTCCTGTTGAGTGGTGAGAATGAACCTGAGCAAAGGAGGAGCCTGTTTCGCACTAGGTGCAAGTGTGAAGGTAAATGTTGTGATGTGATCATTGATAGTGGAAGCACTGACAACTTGGTGTCAGAAGAGATGGTGACAAAGTTGAAGCTCAAGAGACAGAAACACCCACATCCATATCAGATTGCCTGGGTACAGGATGACCACAAGGTCATGGTCAATGAACAATGCCTGGTGAAGTTCAAGATTGGTGGATACCAAGATGAGGTACTATGTGATATCATCTCTATGGATGCATGTCATATGTTATTGGGTAGACCGTGGTAGTTTGACAGATGTGCTGTACACAATAGTCGTGCGAATACCTATTCCCTGACAAAGGATGGAGTGCGACATAAGCTAAAGCCATTGAAGGAGACCGAAGAAAAGGTATGTGGTAATGCAAGAATAACATTTGTTGATGGAAGGAAATTCCTAAATGGTATGAGGCATGAGCATGTGTGTTTTTCTTTAATTCCAAAAGCTGGTAAAGAGGAAGTAGAAGATGTTCCTGTAAAAGTTGTAGATTTGTTGAATGAGTTTCAGGATATTGTATCCGATAACGTGCCTGATGGATTACCACCAGTTAGGAAGATCAGTCATCAGATGGACTTGATCCCAGGAGCGAGTTTTCCGAATAAGGCAGCACACAGAATGACACCTGCAGAAAGTGAGGAGTTGAACAGACAAGTACATGAACTGTTACAGAAAAGATTGATCCGTGAGAGTCTGAGTCCCTGTGCTGTACCAGTGGTATTAGCACCAAAGAAGAATGGAGAGTGGAGGATGTGTACAGATTCTAGAGTAATAAACAAGATCACAATCAAGTATAGGTTTCCATTGCCACGAATGGACGATATTATGGACTGTTTGAGTGGGGCTGTGTATTTCTCAAAGATAGATCTGAAAAGTGGATATCATCAGATTCGGATCAGAGAAGGAGATGAATGGAAGACCGCCTTCAAGACAAAGGAAGGACTGTATGAGTGGTTAGTCATGCCTTTTGGGCTAACCAATGCACCGAGCACTTTCATGCGGCTCATGAAGGAGGTTCTGAAAGAATTTCTGGGTAAGTTTGTCATTGTTTACCTAGATGATATTTTGATCTTTAGTAAGACATTGGATGAGCATATGATGCATATTCGTATGGTATTTGAGAAGTTGAGAGAAGAGAAATTGTTGATTAATTTGAAGAAGTGCAGTTTTGTGAAGAAAGAGTTGGTGTATTTGGGGTTTGTAGTTTCAGGAGAAGGTCTAAAAATGGACCCAGAGAAGGTACAGGCTATCCTTGAATGGCCTACTCCAAGGAGTGCTACTGAGGTAAGATCTTTTCATGGTCTAGCTAGCTTTTACAGAAAGTTTATCAAAAATTTTAGCAGTATTTGTGGACCCTTGACTGAAACAATGAGAGGGGATAGAAAAGAGTTTAAGTGGACTAAAGGAGCAGAAAAGAGTTTTCAATTATTGAAACAAAAAGTTATAGAACAACCTGTTTTAGCACTTCCAGATTTTAATAAGGTGTTTCAAGTAGATTGTGATGCTAGTGGTACTGCAATAGGAGCTGTGATGAGCCAAGAAGGTAAACCTGTTGCTTATTTCAGTGAGAAGTTAAATGATGCCAAGAGGAAATATTCTGTTTATGATCAAGAATTTTATGCTATAGTTCAGGCATTAAAGAAGTGGAGACATTATCTGCTTCCTAAGGAGTTTGTTTTGTATACTGATCATCAAGCTTTGCAATATTTGAATAGTCAAGGAAAATTGAATCAAAGACATTTGAAATGGGTTGAGTTTTTGCAGAGTTATACATTTGTTTTGAAACACAGGAGTGGAAAGTCTAATAGGGTTGTAGATGCTCTTAGCAGAAGGCAACTATTGTTGACAGAAATGTAGATTGAAGTGGTTGGGTTCAAGGAACTCAAGAATTTGTATCCAGATGATCCTGATTTTGGTGAAGCTTGGAAAGCTTGTACAGAACCTATTACTCTAGACAGGACGAAATGGTTGGATTTCATCATCCAGGATGATATGCTATTCAGAGGGAGTCAGTTGTGCATTCCACGAAGTTCTATGAGGGAGAATCTCATCAAGGAGAAGCATAGCGGAGGATTGGCTGGACATTTTGGTCATGACAAAACCCTTGGTTTGGTTGGTGAGAATTATTATTGGTCACAATTGCAGCAAGATGTGAAGAAGTTTGTACAGAGTTGCAGAGTATGCCAGATGGCGAAAGGAGTGAAGCAGAATACAGGGTTGTATCAGCCATTATCTATACCAGATAAGCCTTGGGAGGATATCAGCATGGACTTTGTTCTTGGTTTACCGAGGACATAGTGGGGACACGATTCAATTTTTGTGGTAGTTGACAGATTTTCAAAGATGACACATTTTATTCCCTGCAAGAAGACTAATGATGCTGTTCATGTAGCAGAATTGTTTTTCAGAGAAGTAGTGAGACTTCATGGTTTGCCAAAGACCATAGTTTCAGATCGGGACACTAAGTTTGTTGGATATTTCTGGCGTACATTGTGGAAGAAGTTGAAGACAGATTTGAAGTTTAGTTCATCACATCATCCACAGACTAATGGACAGACAGAGGTGGTGAATAGAAGTTTGGGAAATCTGCTGAGATGCTTGGTTGGAGATAAGCCAATAGGGTGGGATTTGATTTTACCACAGGCAGAATTTGCATACAATAATTCTGTCAATAGGAGCACTGGTAAATCACCATTCCAGATTGTATATGGAAGTAGTCCAAGAAATGCATCTGAATTGAGGAAGATAGATAAAGGAGAAATAAGTAGTGCTGAAGCTGAGGATTTTGCAGAACATTTGAAGAACATCCATGAGGAGGTGAGGAAGCATATTGCCAAGATGAATGCACAGTATAAGGCTAAGGTAGATGTGAAAAGGAGGCATAAGGAATTTCAGGTTGGTGATAAAGTCATGGTTCATTTGCGGAAGGAGCGGTTTCCGGTTGGTACATATAACAAGCTAAAAATGAAGAAGTTTGGACCATGTAAGATATTGAAGAAGCATGATTCAGGAAATGCATATGAGGTAGAATTGCCTACTGAGCTGAATATTTCACCAGTGTTTAAAATTTTAGATTTGATAGAGTATCATGAAGGAGGTGTTGAAGATGAGGTTGCAGCAACACAGTGGAATATTCCAGAAACCAGTTCAGATATCAAGGAGATTGAAGACATACTGGACAGTCGTGTTGGCAGAAGCACAAGGAATAGGACATATGAAGAGTATTTGGTCAAATGGAAAGGATGACCTGTTGAAGATTCATCATGGCTAACAAAGGAGGAGGTTAACCGTCTTGGTTTTCCTCTGCACACCTGAGTCGTGACAGGGTCACTTCTCAAATTACCCCGGGTGTCTGATGCAGGAGCATCCTGGGTGTAAGAGCAATCTTGCATCACCCAAAAAAATATTTCTATTTTTTATTTTCAATAAGGGCTATTTTGTGCAGAGCTGCTATTTATGGAAAGTTACTATTTTTGGTAATTTTTGTATGTGCTCAGAATGATATGATTTCTTTCTTGGAGGTTCATTTTGGTCATATAAGTCTGCCAGTAAAGTTTCATTGCCAGATCAAGTGTATATTGGAAGATATTGAAGATTTTCGGTATTGGCAGCAGGGTACAGAAACTTTGAACTCAGTTTTGAAGGCTTTAGAGGCCCCGGATGAGGTCAAAAATTTGGGTGATGGGTGCTTGCGCGGGTCAAGCCTGTAGAGCGCTTCGTGGCATTTCCGAAATGGGGTTATAATAGCCGAGCGGGTCAACGGGTGATGACTTATGGTCTTCGGAAGTTGGGCCATCTGAAATGGCAGAAAATAATTTTCTTCAAAATTTCTGTTCGGGTTTCAAAGGTTATCCTGAGCCGACTATGATGTAGTAAAATGTAAAAAAAAAAATAATAATTCTAAGTTGGTCGGCCTTATTGGCTAAAATTCTGGAACCTTCCCAGGCGGTGGAAAATTGCCTATATAAGGAAGGCTGTATTATTGTCTTAGGAAGTTTAGAATAGTTCTGGGTAGTAGATCTGGGTAATAGTTCGAGGCTTTGTCCTACAGAATATTGTAAGGGAATGCCCATGTGGCTTTGCATATTGTAATTCTGAAAGTTTGTAATTCCACATTTGTGGAGATAATAAGAAGCCAATTTTTTGTTCTTGCATATTGTTGTTGTTTCTCTATTTCTGTTATGTGTTTGTGGTATTAAGGGGAGCACCCTTCATCAAAAGATTGAAATATTAATGGAGGATGTATAGAATGTCTGAATATAAAATCTTACCATTCCGGAAAGGAAAATGAATGCTTAGTAAATGAATATTATACTCACACATAAGAATAATAATCAGATAAAAAATGGTTCTACCTTTTCATAATCACCAATTCATCTGTAACATTTCATCGTTAGATAATTAGATAGCCATGTTTGCAAAGACCAAATATGCGAATTTGGGTGGTTTTATTAGCCATCCACAGTTCGGCTGGAAGAGCAAGCTCTCGACTAGGGCATCAGGGTCTCCTTATTCCAAGATTTTTATGGCATCCTGCTCCGATGAGTCTCAATCTACTTTGAGGCAAGGGGGAATGAAAGGAGAACAAGTGTGCCCTATGTCAGGCTTCATAGACAAAGCTGGATGTGAAAATTTAGGCTGGATTACAGTCGTGAATATTGAATCATGAAAGAAGAAAGCCACAGTTCACTTAAGGCTCGAACCTTTATCTCTGACAAATAAATTTGATCCACTTAGGGATATAAAATCCCATCACAAACCTAATATTTACTCCCCTCCTCATAGGCGAAGGAATGATGAAGGTCAAACAGGGAAGATGGATTCCTATAACAGGGTTTTTTCACAATCCAATGCAAGCCAATCAGAGGGGAAATACACACCTCTTCATAAAAGAAAAGGGATTCCCCATCTCCTTTGCCCTCAACAAAATCATCATTTGGCAATAAAAGCCTCAGTGATCTCTCAAGAGCGAGAGGCTATCTTTTCAGAAAAGGAGGAGACTGTTGAAATATTTCCTAATTATGAAAAGGGATATCTAGAAATGGTAGAGAAAATTTGCAAAAAGAAAGGAGTATTTGGTAAATGGTCGAGTATTGGATCGACCGAAGATGAAATAATAGAATGGTTTAATTTAACATTTCAAGATCAAGTAAGTATTGCCAAAATTTCTGAAGGATTTTTATTTTTAAAATGTATTAGCAGAAAAATTAAGATAGACCTTTTATTTGTGAAATGCCCTAATTTCAAAGGATGCAATTTTGTGTTTTTAGATTGGTAACCTAACTTCGATCACAGTAAGATTAAAAACCTTAAAGTAGATAGAGCCATCATCATCTCAGATATCCTAGTAGAATGAATGCATTTAACAACATACAAGGCAATAGGTAATTGTTTAGGAGAGTATGTAGGGTTGGTGAATCCAGGTCATAAGAAAGATAGAAGCACTATCATTTTTAGGATAGATCTTAATCAATCTCGATTAGTACCAGTTAGACTCAATTTGTTAGGAACAATGTATACCCTTCACCCTGAATTACTGGTGGAGATACCTAACTTAGATTATGTGGAGAAAATTTTTCATAATAGGGCAACTCCTTTAGAAGATCAGGTTCCCAATAATGTTTCCCCATTAGAAAATCCTGAAAATATGTGCAGTACTCCAAACTCTAGACTAAATTTTTAGACCCAGGGATACTCTAAGAAAAATAATTTAGAAATAGATCCTACTCCTAAATCTCCAACCAAGGAATATTGCGGGGTGACAACCCCTATTGTCATCCCTCCACCAAAGAATGTAGAGTGTTTGATATCTAGAGATATATCCCCCTGCAAAAATAGACCTTCCCAATCTGACCTCTAGCTCAATCTCTTAAATAATAATAATATCATATTAAACACAGACAAGATTGACCCTCCCTCTTCGTCTATTCACACAAAGGATCTTCTCATAGTTAACCAGGAAAATTCCATGCTTGAGGACTCTCATAAGGACCCTACGATAATTATGGAAAACCTTATTGAGATAGAGGAGTTAGCCATATGGATGAGGAACTCTAACATGGATAGAATTCAGGAAGATGTAAAGATTATTTCAGATTACCTTGGAGAATCTCTTATAGAAGAGATGATGGATCAATTCCTAAATGAGATATGTAACAAAGATGAATTGGATCTCCAGAGGAAACTCCTTATTGAGGGTATTGAGTTTTATGTTGGTGAGGATACATGGAGAGAAGTGGAAGAGCTGTTAGTTAATCTAGGGAATGAGGAAATCCAAGATCCATAGTCTCTAGGTATTTCCCTCCATAAAGATAGTCGGTGCTCCTTGGATTGTGCAAAAATATTAAAGAGGAGGGGAAGGAAGTCAAATGCTAAATTGAAAGAATTAGCTAGAGAGGCTGTAGGACAGGTTAAGACCACATCACTTTTTAATGCAGGGAAGGGGAAGAACCTTCCCACTGAGCCCTGAATATCCTAACATGGAATGTTAGGGGCATGAATGCCCCTAACAAGTAGTGCTTAATTAAATGTTGCATTAATAATTTTAAATCAGACATAGTTTTAATTTAGGAAACTAAGATGGACACAATAAAAATGCTTAACTTTAAAAGGAAATTAGGAATTAAAGAACTTGAAGCATCACCTGCGACTGGTGCTTTTGGAGGTTTGGCCGTTATTTGGGATCCACATTGCCTTTCAATAGACGTTATAGAGAGAAGGCAATTCTAGATGAGTGGTCTTGTTAGGAACTTCAGAAGAAATATAACTTTTAACATTATAAATGTATATGGCCCTATACAAAACAAAGACAAAATCATAGTCTGGCATGAAATTGAATCCTTCCTCAATCATAACCCGAATTTACTCTGTATTTTAGGAGGGGATTTTAATGTTATCACAAAAATTAAAGATAAAAGAGGGGGTAGTAACTTACTCCCCATAGTAACTAGAGAATTTTCCATTTGAATCAGTTTTATTAATATAAATATGGTGGCTTGTCCACTTTGGCTTATAAACTTACTCCCCATAGTAGCTAGAAACTTTTCCATATGGAGGGATAGGAATTCCCTTCTAGAAATTCCTACAGAGGATAATTCCTTTACATGGAATAATAGGAGACAAAGTTTTTACAACATTGTAGAGAAATTAGATAGATTCTTTCTCAAAGGTAGTTTGATCAATACCAATCATACCTTTACAACCACGATCTTGTTGGTTTTAGGATCTGATCACTATTTGGTGCTTCTAAGCGTCCTTATGGAATCAAAACCAAAAAAATGTCCCTCCAAATTTGAACAAGCCTGGCTTAGAGACCTGGATATTTTGAATCTAATAGAATAATGCTGGTTTGAACCTAACTTTACTGGTTCCAAGATGTACATAGTAGTTAATAAGTTAAAACTGATCAAAAGAAAATTGTTAGAATGGAATTCAAAAAAGTTTGGGAACATCTTTGATTCTAAACTAAAAGTGGAAAAGGATTTAAGCGAGGTAAATTCTCAAGTCATTAAGTTCAGAATGGATAATGATCTCTATCTGAAGGGAAAAAAACTCCTTTTGAAGTATAAGGAAATGCTAGCAAGAGAAGAAATTTTTTGGAAGCAAAAATCTAGGGAGACTTCGCTGGAAGCAAGTGACAAGTTTACAATTTTTTTTTTCACAATAACACTAAATAGAGAAGGAATATCAATAAAATCTCATGTATTATAGGTGAAATGGGGAACACAATCAATGATCCAAAGGAAATTTTGATGGAATCTGTCCGTTATTTCAGTAATATTCTCAACAACTTAGAATACTCTAACCTGAATAATAAAAAAGAATTACTCAAAAATATCCCTAATGTCATAACTAAATAGCATAACAAGGCCTTAACTAAGAGATTCACATGTGAGGAAGTTAAAAAAACACTTATGCAAATGAATCTAGATAAATCCCCAGGTCTAGATGGTTTCTCTACCATTTTCTTTCAAAAATGTTGGCACTTTATTGGAAAGGAAGTAACAGAAGCTCTAGAAGGAGTGAGAAACTTAGGGAAGCTGTTGAAATAACTAAACAACACTTTTATTGCCCTTATCCCCAAAAAGAAACAACCTATCAGCCTCAACGATTTTAGACCAATTGCACTTTGTAACACCTTATATAAACTTCTAACTAAAACTTTATCCCTCAAACTTCAAAAACTCTTGCCTTTACTCATTAGTGAAGAATAAACTGGGTTTGTTCCAGGTAGATCCATCTTTGATGGAGTCATCATTGCACATGAGGCCATTCACTTGGTCCAAAAGAACAAGAATCCTAGCATTCTTATTAAGCTAGATATTAAGAAAGTATATGACAAGGTTGACAGGAGGTTCTTGTGCAAATACTTAGAAGCTTTTGGATTCTCTAGAAGTTGTATTAACTTAATTTTTGAATGCATATCTACCCCTCTGTTCTTTGTTCTAGTCAATGGAACTCTGGAAGGATTTTTTAGCATCTCTAGGGGTTTAAGGCAGGGAGATCCCATCTCTCCCTTTTTATTCATCATTATGGCTGAATCCTTGGGAAGGGCTATCTCAAAGGAACAAGAGAATGGATCTATTAAAGGCATATCTATCACAAATAATCTAGATCCTATGACTCATCAAGATTTTGTTGATGATACTCTATTATATGGCACTAGTAATAGGAATGAGGCTAGATCCTTTAAAAATATTTTAGATTCATACACTAAAGCATCGGGACAAGAAATTAACCCTGATTAACAAGAAATATTCTTCTTTAACATAGATAAGAAGGTAGAACTGGATATTTGTCAGATCCTAAATTTTAAATAGGGAAACCTTCCTTGTAGATACTTGGGCCTCCCACTATTAAAGGACAATAGATCCTCTGATATTTGGAATCCAATGATTGAGAAGATCAAGAAAAAAATGAATTCATGGAAAGGTAGATGGCTATCCTCAGTAGGAAGATAAACTATGGTGAGGTCGGTCTTGGAAACCATGGCAACTTATCAATTATCATGTATACATCTCCCCTCTAACAAACAATCATAAATTAACAGACACTTGAGATCCTTTTTTTGGCAAGGGAGTAGTGATAAGAATAAAATTCCCCTGATTTCTTGGGATAATGTTTGCAGACCAAAAGATGAAGGTGGGGTGGGTCTCAAAAACTTAGGCGATCAAGGGAGAACCTTAGGAGCCAAGCTAATTTGGAGATTATTTAGAAATCCTGAGGCTAAATGGGCAAAGATTCTCATCTACAAATATTTAAGAGATAAATCCCCCACTAATATTTTTAGAGAAATTAATCCTCCCAGAGGGTCTAGAATTTGGAACTTTGTGTTAGAATGTAGACACATTATTATGAATAAACTAACATGGAACCCAGGAACAGGTGAAGATGTCCTTTTCTGGACTGATTCTTGGGGAGGTTATGAAGCTTTATCTAAAAGTCTAAATAATATCCCTGTAAAAAACTTCTTAGAGTTAAGGATAGGGATCTTCCTCAAGGATTATATCATTTTTAATGGAGAAGACTGGGTATGGAAATCCTTCAAGGATATAGGAGTATCTTTAGCTGAGGAGAAGCTATTAACATAACTCTAAACAAAAGAAATATTTTCTTAACAAATACTAAGGATTCGTTAGTCTGGGATGGATAAAAAAATGGAGAATATAACACTAAGGATAGATATAATCTCATAACCAAAAGCTATAAGAGACCTAGAACCAATATACCAATCCACCTATGTTGGAACAAAGGTTGTCTTCTTAAAGAAGGTTTCTATACCTGGCTAGCCCTTAACTATGGACTCATGACAACATAGAGATTTAAGAAGGTGGGTTTCTCAGGACCTAGTAGGTGCCCTCTTTGTGAAAAATGTGAAGAGGATATTGACCATTTATTTGTTAACTGCTCCTTTACAAACCAATGTTTGAAATGGCTTTCAAGGAACTTGGGCTGGTCATCGGCTTCTCCCTTTTCTCTTCTTGCGATGCTCCAAGCCTAGCTGACCATTAAAAAAGATAGTGTTTATGCTAACCTTTGGACCTCTACCCCCTCTATTTTAATATGGGAAATTTGGAAAGAAAGAAATAGAAGAATCTTTAAGGAAGAGAAAATGGATTGGAGGAAACTATGTAATAAGATTGAAGCAGCCATCAAAAAGAATATTAATAGCAGAACTTCCAAGATTCAAAAAACAAATCTTCATATGAGCCATTGGGATGAAACAATGAGAGGGAAATGGATAGGTCTCTCCCTTCCTCCCTTTATTGGTTCAAGATACCAAGGAAAGATTTCCAAGAGGAAAGACTGTAAATGGCGCCCTCCAGAGGAGGGATGTTTCAAACTGAACTTCGATGGGGCATCTAGAGGAAATCCTAGAAAAGAAGGCATTAGCTGCTATATTCACAACCAAGATGGTGTTGAAATTACTTCCCTAGTAGCTCCCATTGGAATTGAAACCAAAAACTGGGCGGAATTGTTAGCTTTAGTCAAAGGACTAAGAAAATGTATCTCCATAGGATTACAATATTTGGAGATTGAAGGAGACTCAAAAATCATTATTAATGCTTTAAGGAAAGGGTCAACACCAAATTGGAAACTAAATTCCCTTCTCTCCTAGGCTTTAAACCTATGTAAATCATTTAAGAAGATCACCATTAACCATATATACCGATAAGGCAAAAAGAGAGCTGATGAACTAGTAAACCAAGGAGTAGATGGTTTGACACTACAATAGGACAAACTTCTAAACAAACAGTACTACACACTAAAAATATAGAGATATATATACCATAAATCAGATATATATAATGTTACTTAAAAGAACATTTATAAAGACTGTTCCTATGTTTTTATTTTTACATTTATATTAAATTTACGTATATAAATATATATAATTATACATACATACATACATACATACATACATACATACATACATACATACATACATATATATATATATATAGCAAATATAGGTGTGGTAGGTTTATATAGTGAGAAAAATAATATAGATTAGTAGTGGGATACGTTGGCTATTCTCCTGTCTAGAGCTAGAAATCAATAATTTAGGCTATAGAAGACTTAACTAACTCATTTATAGAATCTTGGATATTAGATTTATTATGCATCTAGGTAGTTTTCAGGTCTCTCAGGTTCAAGGGGACTTAGTCGGCCCTTAGGTGTTTTATTAGAGAATATATAATTATTATGTAATAATTAGAATGATTAATCAAAATCCAGGATCTATCTCCGAATCAATAGGATTCACAAAAAATCATAAAAAGAGGCCCTCTATTGTGGTCTTAAGTACTAAATTGATGATTTTAGGGATCATGACTTTGATGTCCTATTCTCTTCTTGAGAGTATTAAAATCTCTATTTGATTATATCTAAAAGAGTCTTGAGGAAGTAAGCATTAGCTATCAATCGACCCACATCCTTCACACTACAAGAGTGATGGTGAGGTGACGGTAAATTAAAGCAGACCAAGTCTTGCGTGAGATCCAGTCACCTCAAAATGATCAATTAATGATCTAAGCGAGTATAGGAGATTTAATAGCACTAAAGTTGAGATCAGAGAGTTAA